>JBBYHL010429961.1:0-15213 GCA_038381835.1 Adansonia madagascariensis
CAAAAACTTAATTGAAAATGATGGAATTAGAAAATAAAAACATAAACTGGGGATGACTACAAGGTGCCATGTCGTCAGACATTATTAGGCGACATGGCATCAAGCAAAAAATTTTTTTGGGAAGGTCATAAATGCCTAGAGGTCATATTAAAGAAAAATGTAAACATGAGGCATTAACAGTCACTATTTATGGTATCACTAGAGTCATTCAGATGAGTACACAAGTTAATATCCCAATGTTTGTGACTAAGGTGAAGTATTTAAAGAGCTTAAGGTATGCAAGTTATATTGGTGCATAGATATTGATACAAGGCCTTTACATCACCAAATATTTGAATTTTAACATGTAGTATCAATACAAGAGGATGGGTATCAATACCTAAGGTGTGGTATCAATACCTGGTGTGTTTGTATCGATATAAACCTTGACAATAGTCAAAGTTATGATTTTTGCTAAAAAGTTAAATTTTCACAAACAAATTTTTAAAGCCCAAATAGGTAATAAGAAGGGTTATTTTCATGAAATATATAGCTGTAAAAGGGTATGCTAGCCATATCTTTGGTTGCAGGCTATTGTAGCCTTTCTACCCCACTACTTTGCATGGCAAAGCCAGTGGGAAGAAAGGCAACTGAGCACAGTAGTTGGAGAAGTCCCTTTTTACTTCAATGAAAGATAAAAAAATACCTTTCTTTTGTCACCCAAAAGCATTGTCTGACCTTAAATTTAAGAAGAAAAAGTTAGCTTAGTAGAAGGGACACATAAACTCTTCCAACGACTACTAAAAAAATCCCCAACAATCTCCAACCCTTAAAAAAAACTCTCCCAAAACATTATTCCATCGACCTCCATACTTCATTCTCGTAGTTCCCCAAACCACCACCAAAAAACCAAAAAAATCAACCTTTCACACACTTTCATCCTTGAAATACATTACCATTAATAATATTACCATAAAGCTTCTTACTTTCATCCTTTGCTTATTAAATAATAACAATGAGAGGAAAGAAACTGAGCTTAAAGTCACTACTTTAAGTAGAGAAGAAAGTTTAAGCTTTTTTTGGGTATTTTTTCTTTACCTTGTTCTATATATATTTTTGGTTTTTATCATCTGCATCATTTTAATGAACCATTTATTTTGCCATGACCATCCTAGGACTCTTATGCATTATTATTACCTTGGTTATGGTGGTCTTAGGATCTTGATGCTCTTTTGATGCCTTGACATTGCTTGGTAGGCTAAACTTATACTCTTTCATTCTGCCATCAAAATAGTTCCTTATTCATGCATTTTCTGTCATATTTCATCTATTTTCAAATGCTTAACACATTCTTGAATGTTCTTACTAACATGCATTAAGTATATGCATACATTTTTTGGTATTGTAAGAACTCTCATGGCACAAAATGTTGTCTTAAAAATTATAGCCTACTTTTCTTCACTTAAATATGTTTATGTTATTTCCATGCATCTTATTTGTCATCTCCTTGCATTTTTTGTTACCTTTTCCATGTCAAAATGTCATCTTTGTGTATTTACATGTATAATACTTGTTTATCTTTATGCATGTCTGTATTTTATTCATGATTTATTTGTCAAAATGCATACTTGTTTGTTATAAAAAATTTGATTTTTTAAAAAGCCTCAAGTTATGTCTATACTACTTTTAAATAATGGGGACTAGCATAGATTTAATGTTTTGATTAAATTAGTCATCCAATCTAGGTGACAAACTAAACTTTCAGGTCTAGATTCATGGAAATAAAATGATGTTTTCTTTTGTTCAAGTATTACGCCTTGATCTTAAGTCCAATACCTTCTTTAATGACATGGTCAATGGATTGTTTCATCGTCCCAAACTACTCTGGGATTATGGAATAAACTTGTGACACCTATGCTACTTGTTCTTTTCTATCACGGACATTCAGATGTCCTAGATTCGAGTCTATCCTTGGAAAAAACTCAAAAAATACTAAATAACTCCCTTATTGTTGCTCTCACCATAGTCCAAGTTTGAAAAATTATTTTCAATTTATAAATGATTTTTCTAGAATTTTTTGATATTTTCCTTAAATGGTATCAAAACACCTTTCTAACAGTGTCTTGTTTGCCGTCAAATCATCATGGATGAGAGAGTTTTGATTTTTTAAACCTTTACTATTTGGGACCCTTAGAGATAGCATGTTATGTTCTATTTGGGCTATTTTGGCTAGTCAAATGATTTTTTTAAAATTTTTAAGCATTTTTCCTAAAATGTTTGCATAATTTTGTTTCTAAAAAGGTATTATTTATGATTTAATGATTTTGGATGAGCCTAGAACTATTTTTCAAAGCCTATCATACTTAGAAAGTGCTACCAGTGTTGAAATAGGCCTTAAGACAAATGTTATATTTATAATAAAATTGGAATTTTTTAAAATTAAGGCAATGTCTCCAATGTTAAAATTGTATATAGAATTTTTCCTAACATATAAGAGAGGTTTTATGAATTATTTTAATAATGAGATATCCTTTTAAAAATATGAAAATCAAGATTTTTTTGTAAAAGTAAAACCTTTTGTATTCTTCTGGCCCACCAGTGGAGTAGAAAAGATATTTTTGATTTGTTAAAACATTTAATATTCTACTGGCTCTCCAGCGGGGTATGAAAGAGAATGATAAAAACCTTCGTGTTCTTCTGGTTCTCAAGAAGGGTGTGGAAGATATTTTCATTTCTAAAAATATTATAAACCTGATTTTCTCGCACAAATAAAAAATTTGTTTTATAAATATTATATATAGGAAATATATTTGAATATCGAATATTGAGGCTAGATAAAGATCAAAATTTATGTTAACACATGATTAATAATGTACGATTTTTTGGGCGTCACAAAAAGGTCAATCCTTACTTGTGATTGTTACTGGCTCTTGAACCCTTGTATATGATTTTTGGTATGAGCGTAGAGCTCGAAGCTTGTTTTTTAGGGTTTTGTATTCCTTAGAATATAAACTCCAACAAGTGACCAATCTTACCTGGCCAAAATAGATTAGTGGCGACTCCAAAAAAGGGTCGTTTCGTAATGACTATTTAGGTTTAAGTCAAGTAAGCAATTCATCTCGACAACTTAATCCCTAGACAAAAAAAGAATGATAAGAAAAAATAATAATGATAAGGCCCTTAAAATGAAACAAAAATAATGATATATAGATAACATATAAGAACGAGGGGTACATCTTCCATTTTGAGTAGGGCTGGCTAGGATTTATACCTAGGCCATGTTGCAACATATACCAAAAGCCTTTCTTGAGGATATTTGTAGTGCTTCTGACTAGGAATTTTATTTTTAAATTTTTAAGTTGAATCTAGTTATAGGTCAAGCCTAGGAATGCACTCTAGTTTTTTTATCCAAAAACTCTTTTTCGTTTTCTTTTCCAACTGCTTTTGCCTAGGTTTTTTTTCATTTTTAAATTTAAAGTTTTGCCTAAATTACCTTGTATTGATTTTGCCCAGTTCTTTTTTATTGTTAGACTTAAGGTTTTGTCTAAATTGCCTGGCCTGGTTTCACCTAGGTCTTCTTTTATTTTCAAACTTAGGGTTTTGCCTAAGTCACCTTGTACTAGTTTCGCCTAGGCCATTTTATTTTTTAGACTTAGGATTTTGCTTGAGTCACTAGCATCTTTAGTGTACTAGTTTCGAATAGGCTTTTTATTTTAGACTTAGGATTTTGCCTAAGTTGTCGATATTTTTAGAGTACTAGTTTTGCCTAAGCTTTTTAATTTTCAAACTTATTATTTTGCTCGAGTCATTGGTATCTTTAGAGCATTGGTTTTGCTGACATTATAGGTATCCTCATTTATGTCGAACCTATTTTCCAAGA
The DNA here is from genome assembly GCA_038381835.1 of Adansonia madagascariensis. NCBI lineage: Eukaryota > Viridiplantae > Streptophyta > Magnoliopsida > Malvales > Malvaceae > Adansonia > Adansonia madagascariensis. The sequence continues at coordinate 3,860 of JBBYHL010429961.1, forward strand.
AATAGGCTAAGCCTAAGAATAAACTTCATTCAAACTTGGAAATAGGTTGAGTTTATAAACGAGCTTTGGGATTTTTTTTCTTTCAAATCAAACCTAAGGATAAGTCAAGCTTAGAATAAAGTTAAGTCCTTATCTAAAACCTCATTTTAATTACTGTTCCTATGAAATTAGATCACTGCAAGGCGCTCAAGGCATTTCACTCCACCCTGGACAAAATGGCATCTATTAGTCTTTGCTTTATTATTGAGTATCAGGAACAGCCACAGAAAGGTAGCTATAGACACCTAATTTTGTTTGGGCCCTCATATAAGCATTTTAAGGCATCATCAAGGCCGCATGTCCATGCCCAGCTTCAATATCTATCATCGCAAGCTAATGTAAGGTCATAAATTATTTAATTTAAGGCCAGACCTTATTAAAAATATTTTAAATGAAATATTATCCATGAGATAATTAAATTAATTTATCTTGGCCTATTTTAATTAATTAAGTTTTTTGCCTAATTTTACAATTTAATTTTAAAAGCCCATTTAGCAAGGGCAATAGCATTTTTTTTAGACAATCCCATGGCATGATCAAATTTGGGTAGGGGCAATAATGCCTACCAAAATTGGCATTATAGTAAATGAATTGAACTTGAAATGGCTTAATCAATAGAATGGCAACAACCACAAGGGGTTGACCAATCAAAATTGGTAAGCACATCACCATGACATCATTATCCTGGTGACTTACCAAAGTTTAGTTTGATATACCCTTCTGTAGGTCATTTCTTTGGCCGAACAATGCATTAATATTTAAAAATAACTTTTATTTCATTCATCTAAGGACATCAGTTACTAAAAATCCCTTAGGCATGAATCAAAAAAACAAAAGAAAAAAGGTCTTTATTTGGCCGATGATGGTCGACTGAAGCAAAATTAAAAAGGGTAATTGACTTTGGTTTTGGTGGCTTAAGCCAAAGTAATTTTCATTCCTTAATTATTTTTCAATGGCGATTTACTTGGATAGAAGCTGATTATATCCTTGTATATCATGATGTGATGATTTGTTCTTATGCCATGTGATTTAATGGCATTTATTATTTTCTTTGTTTAGTATATAATTACTTGTATATTAATGATGCGTTATATATATTCATCTTTGCATATCATCAAATATCTATCATGTTTTAGTTTATGATATATTTGATGAAATCCCTCCATGTATTGAATCTAATGCCTTAATGTTGTGTTGCATTTCCATGTTGCATTTATGCCATATCATGCTTATCCTGAGTTTTATGTTTTATTCATGTCTTTTCCTGCATTTTGGTGATGATATGCTTGCTAAAATGTCATATTAAGTATGCTCAATCATGCCTTGCATTTTAGGATGCCATTGATATGAATTTTAGTTCACAACATGTTAGATATAATGCTTGCATTATTAAGTGCCTCCGTTAATTTTTGAAACCAAGCCCCAAGGTAGGCTATGATTTACCTAAATCATGGGACTAATCATGGTCGATGGTTTTAGTTACTTGATGCTATCAAGCATGAGGTAAATCAAGACAATTATGTTTGGATTCATGGCCAAATGAGGTTTAACAAATTATGTTTTAAAGCCATTAAAAAATCATAAACTATTTGATAAATGCCTTGATTTTGAGTTTTGTGGTTATTGTTGGTAATAGTATGGCTCATGGGTGTTCTTTTGTCTCAGTTGTCTAAGATTTTAGAGTGGGCCTAGGAAACCACTATCATAGAGCTCTAGTGTTAGATATTCTCATGTTTGAAGCTTAAATTGAGTCTAAGAAAATTTAAAAGTAAAAACAACTCTATTTTAGCTCTTACAGTTGCCTAACCCGGCTTGAAAATTATTTGTAAATGATTTTTCTAAATTTTTCTAGTATTTTTCCTTAAGGGAATCAAGTTAGTTTTCCAAAGAGCTTTTGTTTACCTTAAAAAGTGCTTGGATAAAGGGTTTATGATTTTACAATCACATGCTATTTGGAGCCCTCGACATTGGTGATCAAACTTCATTATAAGCCATATTTGACTTACAAAATGATTCTTAGTGAATTTTTAAATATTTTTTCCTGAAAACTACATGGTTCCCTTTTTGAGAAGGTATCATTTTTGGCATTAAGTTTTGATGAGTTTAAGGTAATTTTTCAAATTTTGCTTCACTCATTGCTCAACACCTGTTGCTGTTGCTAAATTAAGTCTAACTTTAAAATTTATTTTCTCCTAGAATGTGATTTTTAGGGAATTTTTGAATACGTTAAGATTAAACCTTGTCAAGTCACCTTTGCAATAGTACCTCGTTCGTTTCGTAAAACCTTTGGATGGGCTTGAAACAAAATCAAGAAGCCAAACAATGCAACATTGTTGTTGTTTTAGCCTTAATCAAATTTAAGCAATTATCTAGAATCCATATTTTTGAGGCATTCAGATGCCTTGAATAAGTCCAGCTAATGCTCTAATAGAGTCACGAGTCATGTTGGGTCCTTCTAGGCCCTAATCGATGCCTTTTTTTTAAAAAAAATTAAATTTAAACTTTTTAAATTTTTTATTTTAAACAAAAAGCCATATTTTTATCAAAAATACCAAAAACACCTTATTTTTCACAAGTTACCAAATTTTTTGACAACCTAAATTTTTTAATCTCGTTTTTTCAAAATCTCACCTAAAATTAAGATTTTCACTTTCCTAGGTTTCCTATTTTTTAGATCCAAACCTTGGTTTTCATATCTTAATTATCTTATGAATCGAAGTGCATCTCCAAGTTGTAGTTATTCCTAGATAACCAATGACAACTACAAGATACATTTTGGTCGACCCTGCTTTTCATACTTTGTGTGATTTATTTTATGCAATATTTATTATATTTCTTCATGCCTAATACATTTTTTTCTTAGAGACAATTTTGCATTTATATTTTTAAATCAAATCTCTTAAAATCATTGAGATAATGTTTTGTGTCGGTATCCCTATAGTAATCGATGCAAAATATCATTTTTAAATCAAATTTGAACATTATTTTATCAAAACTCTACATTTCACTATTTCTCTAAGTTATTTAGAGGAATTCAAACTTATTACGAACAATTTGATTTATAATTTTAAAACTCCATCCAAGAAAGGGGATTATACAAAAATAATGAAAATTAAAACTGAGAAAACTGAAACCAAGATAATTTATGGCTAGATGGTACCAATTTAAGGCGTCATGGAGTTGCTTATCCTTTTTTACACCTAACTGACTCTCAAACCCACTTATCAACAGACTTTAAAATTGGATTTTGTGTTTCATGACTTAAAGTATCAGTTTTAATAGGTGTTTGATCATTTTAAGGCCAAGTGGTAAGTGACAATTCCAAGTTTTTGGCTGTTTCGTGGTGGCCATTAAAGATTTGTCAGGTGAGTGATTCTTTTAACAATCTCCCCAATCCTAACATGAGAAACACTTTTTTCTCACTCTACCATGCCAAAATCCTATCAAGGATTACTTTTAAGTTGAGCATGCTTCGTTGTCAATAGTATGAGATATGCTACAAAAGCTCATTTATTGAAAAAGAAGCAAGGTTGAAAGATTTCATCAAAGAGGATTTGCAATCTCTTAACTTTCTTGCCATTTGAGATCTAATTTTTTATGTTTCAAATTACCAGTAAGGGTATAATTTTCAAAATTTAATCTTTAACTATTACCTTAATTGTTTTCACATTCATTACTTGGAATTATAAAAATGGTTGAAATGAACAGGATTAATAAGAAAAAAATAGGATAGAGCAAATAAAAGGTAATTGATTGGGAAATTATAATGCATCAAACTTGTAAATCCATGAAGATGATGGAAAACATATTAAACTATCATGAAAGTTTTCCATATTCTTTTAAAAGAAAATTTAAAGGTAACATGTAACTCTTATAATTTTTCCTCCATAAAGGCTTTCACCATTATATGTCTAACTAAATTTTCTTCATTAAAGCTCAACAACATTTCTCTTATAATTTTTCCTACCATAAAGGCTTTCACCATTATATGTCTAATTAAATTTTCTTCATTAAAGCTCAACAACCTTGCTTTGACCAAATTCTATACCTTTTTTCTCAAAGCTTGACATTCTACTATGGGATGGCCTGAGCTCCTGATATGCTAACTATCGGTGCCATTGGTACCTTGACCTTTTGGGTAGGAAGTTTCTAAATCTTAAAATGTATAGATAAAACTAAGTGATCTTGGATAAGTCAAGGGAGTAATACTACATATGATAATGATTAGTTTTATGAGGGTAGTGTCTCTGGACTGCCATATTGACTCTTTTGATTACTTTTGGACCTTTTGGTTGAGTAAAGGTTTGACTAAAGACATGTGCATTTGGGTAGACATAGGAAAAATGGTTATGGATTAAAATATGAGCAGAAACTTGGCATGACATCCATAGTTCAATGGTTAAGCTAGGATTTTTTTCATTTTAGGCCTTTATTTTTCCTCAGCATTAGGTACCTTGCCTCTTTTGAGCTTTTTTCTTTTGATTGCATTTTCAATTATCTCTTAAAAGAGCACTATATCCATAAAGTTCTTTGTACCATTTGCTATGAGCTTGTTGAAATCAAAGCATGTAGCATATTCAAAAAATAAGATGTCATACATTTTTCTAGCATAAGTTTTTACACTTAGATTGCTACCTCTTTCTACCTCTAACTATATTGTCATATGTTCTACTGACTTCTTCCACATATTCTACAACAATAATAGTCAAGTACCCAATCAAACATTTTCTTGTATTATTGCATGAAAGCCTTTGCTAGATCAGTCTTACTTTGGGCTTGACTCTAATTAAGTTTATTTTACTACCTTACTGTAACACCAGATAGATTGCCTTGAAAATAATGAATTACTAGCTTTTTTCCATGTCTAACATCTTACCATTAAAATTTTCAAAGTTTGGTATCATTCTCAAACTTGGCTTGTTTTAGATCTTTGAGTTTAGGCTTTTATCACTCAAGAGGATCATCTAGGTTTGGAACCATTATATCATCTTATGTGGGCCATAGTTTTGTGCCCATCGTTTCTCAATGGACATTAGGATTGGTGTTAACATGTGTTATATAAGTAGTTCCCCCTAGGTTTTGTGCCTTGATGAAGTGGTCCTTCAAGTAATATTGTCCCAAATAAGTCAACAAAGTATTAGGGCTATTTCTTTGGTTTCCTAAGTTTGCTTTCTCAAATTCTTTCCCTCTAACAGTTATTATTTCCATCAACTTGAGGATTTATGGCTGTATTTCTTCATATCGTTGCATAATTCTCTCTTAAGCCTCCTGATTTGCAGCCTTCATCCTTTTGATTTCTTCTAAATGCTCACTCTTCATAATCAATGACACTTGATAATCTTGATACTTTTGATTTGAAAACTAAACCTCTTTAGAAAATTGTTAGGCTCTAATAGACCTTCATTCTTCTCCCATTCCCATGAAATGCATGTCTTGAATGAATACATGTATGCATATAAGCAAGTGAGTGAAATGTTGATGTTGACATAATTCATCAAAAAATAGAAATAACAAAGTGATACAAAATATATATATTAAAACTTACAGTTATTAAGGACTATTAAAAAAGAAAAATTATGGCATTATGATGCTTTCAGAGAAAACGATTAATCTCATTGTGCAGCGCATGAAGTTTGTTCATCATTGCTAGTGTATTTATAATGACAATGTCATATATAAGGACAAAAATTGATTCAATAAAAAGCTAGAGTAATAAAAGAATCGATACGGGAAAAGTAAAGTTTGCTTTGGAAACCTTATTAAGGCATTAAGATGACTATTAGGGTGAAAGAATCATCCTATTGTGAGCGATGATGTTCGTTCATCATCACTTGGCCTACAAATCTAGATCATGTTATAAAGGCCTTACAATACCCTTCAAGGCAAAAGAAAAATTTATTGGTGAATGATGTTCATTCACCATTTCCTATTAAAATATAAGGCTATAAAATAAAAGTAAAAAAGGACTAGTGTTCTTTCATGTGTACCTATCTTGGGTTATTTCTAAGAGAGATCTAGCATGGGTCTGCTTAGGTTAGCTACGATAGTTCAGTACATGAGGATTGGGTTCATTTTTAAAAAATCCCTGAGTTGCTCCTCGCTATCATTCAGAAAGGGCTAGTGAGGTGCCTCGATCCTTACCTATTAAGGGTTTTTATAAAAAAGGGGCTTTCGGGTTAAAGTATTTTCCAGGCTTGCATGAAGGCTAATACCTCATGAACACGTAAGTAATTTACATCGGAGAGTTTTTCACTAACCAATATGAAGGCTAACACCTCAAGGGAGCAAATTTACTTCACACTTTCATAAACATTAGAAAATCTAACACCTTTTCGGGCAGCTTGGAGAAGTATCTAATGCTTATGCACTTGTACAACGTGTGCAGGGGAACAAACAAACCATTTTACGGCTTATTCTATAATCCTTATTCTAAATTCCACAAATAAATACAAAATATCATAACAAGAGAATATCAATTAAGAAAAAATTAATAAGTGACAATAATATGCAAGAAAAAAACCTAAGGGAATTATAATTAAATATCAAATAAAATCAACTAATTGAGATTTTGGATAAAATGAATTAATTTTTGGCCTGGCTCTCTTAAGTGGTTCTTAGTAGGTGACTTTCTAAGGCACCAAACAAGAATCGCACACATCAGAGTAAGAAAAAATAAATTCATTCATAACTATGACTACGTAATCCCAGCAAGTCACTCACTCGAGTTTCCCATATGACTATTACCAAATAGCTAATAAATTAAGAGTCGCTACTAATCTTTTTAGGCTAGGTGTGATTAGTCACTTATTGGAAGACATCTTTCAAGGGTTACAAAACCATCAAAAATGTATTTCAAAGCTACTTATAAACCAAACAAATTAGGATTCAGGAGTCATTATATGGGGGAAAGGATTAGCATTCGCACAATGCCCGCAAGTTGGTAGCTTTTAATCATGTGATATGCTAAATTTGGGCTAAAGTTGGTTTTAATTTTTGGTATTTAAAAATAATTATTGTATTTCAAAATTATTTATTAATGTCATTATTATTTCTTTTAAAAGAAATGGATTTCATTTGATTTTAAAAAATAATATTTTTGTACCTGACCATAGAACCCTATAAAACATGAAAGTTTTATTTTTAGAAATCTTCTAAAATTTTGATTCACTATTTTAAAGAAGGTACTCTATTGTTAAAAGTAATCGATGAAACTCTTTCCATTTACTAGAAAAAACCTATGGGCCATTTTTAATCCAGGATATTGCCTCGATTAAGCACGTTTATTATACAAAAATATTTTTGAAGGGTTAATTTTAACTTAAGAATATTAAAACATCTTCAGGGTTTCGTAACATGAAAATGCTAACCTAATGTTAAAAACTTGATTTTAATGTAAAAAGAGTAAAATGACCCTAAAGTTTATGTTTTGACATAGAGGTGTTAAAAATACTATAATGAGTCAATTTTAGTGTGAAAATGCTATAATAACCTTAGAAGGTTCAGTTTAGGTATGAAAACACTAACGTAATCGTAAAGGTTCCAAAATGACGTAAAAATGCTAAAATACCCTTGAGGCCCGTTTTGACATGAAAGTGCTAAACATAACCTTAAAGGTTAGTGTAGACACTTCATTTTGTTCGGGCCAACTTTTTGCATCCCATGACTTAATTGAAAGATGATAGAATCAAAAAATAAAAAAAATTAAAAAAAATAGAGACAACTATCGGGTGCCGTGTCGCTAGGCACTATTAGGTGACACCACATTAGGCAAAAAAATTTTTTAGGGAAGGTTATAATTGCCTATGGATCATATTAAAGAAAACTATAGAAATAAGGCATCAAAGGTCACTATTCAAGGTGTCACCGGAGTCATTCAGATGAGTACACAGGTCAATTTCCCAGTGTTTGTGACAAAGGGCAGGTATTCAAAGAGCATAAGGTACGCGCAAGTTATATTGGTGCATAAATATTTATACGAGGCTTTACATCATCAAAAATTTGAATTTTCATATGTAGTATCGATACAAGAGGGTTTGGTATTGTTACCTAAGGTGTGGTATCGATACCTATCATGTTTGTATCATATAGACCGTGGCAGTAACTAAAGTTATGATTTTTGGCAAAATATATCATACAAATCCATGGAGTATCGATACAGGCCTTTAAGTTTTAAGACTAAAAATAATTTTTTGTTCTTATTGATACTCATGGATAAATGTTACCCTGTGTATCGATACAAAATGTTTTGTATCGATACACTGAAGTATTTTTGCCTAGTTCGAGCCACTTTTTAGCCTTTAAAAATCTGATTCAAACATGATTTTTGCACCAAAAATCATCATAATTCATATCAGGCCTTAGTTATGGGCTCGTGATTGGATTTAAACAAATTTTTAAAGCCCAAATAGCCAATGACAAGGGACATTCCCATGAAATATATGGTTTGTCAAAGGGCATGCCTGACTTTTCTCCAGTTATAGGTTGTTTCAACCTTTCTACACCACCACTCTGCATGGTAAAACTAATAAGAATGAGACCAGTTGAGCATAGTACTTGGAATTATCCCCTAGTACATGCATGAAAGCTTAAAGGTGCCCTTGCTTTGTCTCCTAAAAGCATTGCCTGAGCATTGAATTGAAATAGGGACCAAAGCTGGCTCAACAATAAGACTCTCTTCTAGCCACCTTAAAAAAATCCTCTAGCAATTTTTAACCCTAAAACTCTCCTAAAAACACTGTTTCGTTAACCTCCATACTTTATTCTCGTATTTCCCCAAATCACCACCAGAAAAACCTCTAAAAACTCAACCTTTCACATATTTTCATCCTTGAAACACCTCACCATCAATAATATTACCAAAAAACTTCTTTCTTTCATCCTTTTCTTGCTAAATAATAGTAAAAAGGTTGAAGGAATTAAGACTTAAAGTCACTGCTTCAATTAGAAAGGAAAGTTTAAGCTTTTTTAGTATATTTTCTCTACCCTGTTCCATGTATTTTCTGTTTTTATTATCTAAATCATTTTAGTGAGCCTTTCACGATTCCATGACCACCCTAGGACCTTCATGCATTGTTGTTGCCTTGGTTGTGATAGTCTTAGGATCTTGATGACCCTCTTGATACCTCGATGTTGTTTTGATATGCAAACATGCCATGCTTCATTTTCATCATCATAATAGCCTTTCTGTTCATGTATTTCTCGCCATGTTCCTTTCATATTCACATATTCATCTCATATATAAATGCTTAGCTCTTATGTATGTTCATGTATTTTCTTGCATTTTGATGGGTTTCATGAAGTAAAAATGACCTTTTTAAAGATTCTAGCAAACTTTGTTCAAGCATGTTCATCTTAAGCATTTTCATGCATCTTTTTGTCATAGTACTACATTTTGTCGCCTCTTTCATTATCAAAATATCACCTTTGCTTGCTTGAATGTATTGTTCATGTTCACTATTATGTATGTTGCATTTTATTCATGAATTATTTGTCAAGATGCTTGCTTGCTAAAAATCTGGTTTTAAGAAAAAAATTCCCAAGTTTATGCTACCTCCAATAGATAGAGAATAATATGAACTTAAAGTTTTTATAAAATTAGTCTTCCAACCTTAGGGGTAAACTAAATACTTCGACCTAGATTCATGGTAAAACAAGTTCAAAGATGCTATTTTTTAAAATAAAAATTGACAGTTTTGGTTGATAGATATATCAAGCCTTGATCTTGAATCTAATACCCTTTTTAGTGACATGGTCAATGGGTTGTTTCATCATCCAAACTACTTTGGGATTGTGGAATGAATTTGTGACACCCATGTTACTTGTCCCTTTTTGTCATGGACGTTTGGACGTCCTAGACTCGAGTCTATCCTTGAAAAAATTGATAACTCCCCTGTTTTTTAATAACACTGTAGTTTGAATTTGAAAACTTATTTTTGAACCACAAAATGATTTTTCTTCAATTTTTTGATATTTTTCCCTTACCTTTCTAATAGTGTCTTGTTCACCCTCGGATCATTCTGGATGAGGGAGTTATGATTTTTCGAACCTTTACTTTCTGGAACCCCTGAGACCAGTATGTTATTTTTTGTTTGGGCCATTTTGGCCTGTCAGATGATTTCTATAAATTTTTTAAATTTTTTTCTAAAAAGTTTACGAAATTTTCTCTCAGAAAAGGTATGTTTTATAATTTAATTATTATGGATAAGCCCGAAATGATTTTTCAAAATCCATCATGCTCTTTTCCTTGTAGATGCTTCCAGTGTCAAATAGGCCTAACTCTAAAAATTAATTCTGCCTAGAAGGTGATTCTCTAAGATTTTTAAAATACTTTTATATTTATCCTTATTAAGTCAACTTTCTAATAAGTCTTCGGATGCACCCAAAATAAATTTAAGAAAGGAGACAATGCAATGTTATCCCCTAATTTTAGCCTAATTTCAAAATCGCCCTCATAGAGACATTCGAACATCTCGAAATGCTTCTAATTCCTACTATACAAAACCTTTAGGCAAAGAGCAAAGCTTAAGATAAAAATATATTTTATACAAATCTTCGATTTCCTATTTTCAAAATCTTTTTTTTCAAAAAAAAATCTTTTCTTTCAAAGCATAAAAAATTTTCTTCTTTGGGGATACTCCAACTCCACTAGTCCAAAGGGATACTCCAACCCTATTTTTCATTAAAAAAAGCCAAATTTTCTCTTTATTCCTAATTATTTTCATAACTTTATCTTTGGGGATACTCTAACCCCACCTCTTTGAAGGGATATTCCAACCCTGTTTTTGCCTAAAAAATTTAAAAGTTTTCTCTTTCGGATGCCCCAGATTATTTTGATTAAAATATTTTTTATCCTTCAAATTACCACTGAATCCAAACTCGTCTCTAAATTGTCATCCCAGTTATTCTTCAGCAATCGAAGATAATTATAAGATACATTTCGATGGTCCTTCCTTTTTTATAGTGACTATCGTGCATTCATATTTAAAATTTATTTTCAAAAATTTCACAAGCCAATGTTCTATGTTAGTATCTCTCAAGTGCCTAATACAAAACATCCTAATTTTTAAAATTTAATCTAAAAATTATCTTCATAAAAAATCCCTATTGGTGATATCAAATTATTTTTCAAAACCCGAATTTACATTTTCCATGAAAGTTCATGCATTAAAAGGAATTACATCTAAATAATGATCAAATGGAACCGATTAAACCAAGACCAAAATGAGATATAGCTAGCGGGTATCAATTTCGAGCATCGTGGCGGTGCTAATCTTTCCTCATGCAAAACCAACAAATCTCTATATGTTGTAGACCCT
>JBBYHL010429961.1:15313-28581 GCA_038381835.1 Adansonia madagascariensis
AACCACTCCACTATATATCCTTTAATTCATGCGCACCCACTCTGGATCATTCAGAGAGAAAAAGATAAAGAGTATGTGTCAATAGTTTTGAAATGACATAAAAATGCCAAAATGGTCCTAAAGATTTGGTTTTGATATGAAGGTGCTAACATGACCCTAAATACTCATTTTAGCGTGAAAAGGCTAAAATGACCTTAGAAGGTTCAATTATGTATAAAACACTAACATGACCATAGAAGTTCCAAAATAACGTAAAAATACAAAAATTAGCCTAAGGCTCTTTTAGAAACTTGATTTTGTCTAGCCTACTAATTGACATTTTCGGCTAACTTAAAAATGCTATTGAGCTTGAATGAAGTTAAGCCAACTTAGAAATCATAGAATAATGTTTCAACCAAGCCTAAAGTTATGTAATCTTACTTCAGTTATGTTAAGTGATGATGATTTGATGAAATTTTGATGAATTAAAGTTAGATCTAACTTAAATAAGCTAAAATTTAAGATTAATTTGATAAAATATCTTGATTAAAAGTTAGATTTAAGTTTTCAAAGATGAAATCATGATTTTGATTGATAATCAATCATTTAGGATGACTTGAGCTTGATTACATGTATTTTGATTGAGAATGATGAGAAATTATGTTGAATAAGCATGATTTTGGCTTCATAGGCTCTACCAAGGTGAATTGTTGATGCTTAATCTTGTTTACTCATTTAAATTCTGTTGTGTGTTGATTAGTTTAGTATATGTTTGTTAAAATGTTTATGTTGAGTGTTAAAACATTATTTTCCATAAAAATGATCCTTCAATAGATAAGTTAAGGCTTAGTTTACAATAAATTTCTTTAAGGAATATGCGGAGATATTCAAAAATAAGCTTGATTCAAAGTTGATTTTGAGGTAAAAAATGTTTTTCAAGTTTGTTTAGCTAGATTTTGAAGTTTAAACTTATGAATTCTTGTTGGAAGCCTTTAGATGTAGCTTACGTGTGTTTAATGTGCTCACTTAAGTATAATTTGGTTGTTGTTACAGCACTGAATGAGAGGCATTAATATGTCTCACAATTGTTTAGATTAGCTAAGGTAAAAATAAAGTGAGAAAAGCAAAGACATTCACATGTCCCTTGTTAATGCTTTCAGATTAGTTTTTCTTAGTTCTTATGTGGTGCCTCGCTATGATTTTTGTTTAAGTCATTAACATGACATATCAGGAATGACTAATTCTTAGCTCATGAATATTTGAACGTCCAAAAGCTGGTTCGAGATAAATGGTATAAGTGTTTGGACTAAAGTGACATTCTTTATAACTCTATAGTTTTCCAACACAATAGATTTGGCAAAAGAAATATTTTTTTCTATGAACACATGCTAATCGAATGCTTCATTTTCAATGGCTACAAGTTGACTTTGGTAGGGTAAATTTTTTTTATTTTTCTAATATTTTTTATTAAAGTATGTTGATATAAAGTACATCTGGCAGCGATCTTGGATGATTTAGGTATAAAATTTGAAAGATATGCTATTTAGACATTTGGTGCGATGCAATAGTGCTAATTAAAAGAATTATTTAAACTCTGAAATGAGTTATTGGTTATTTATCACTATTTTTCACAAGTATATTATGTTAGCTTTCCTAGAAATTTTACTTTAAATCTTTTGTGTCCAGAATAGTCTAAAATAAATTTCAGATCACCGAACATTGAAACTATTTTTTGTTTTTGAGTTTTTTGGGTTTAGTGATTTGAGGCATTTGGAGACCTTGGATTGATTTTGTGGGCACTTTCTGAGAGTCTTCAGACTTAGGAATGTCAAGTGTTATTCTCTTCAAGGCTCACTTTAAGGCTTTGAATTTAATAAAAAGTTAGTATAAAATTGATTCAAGCTTAGTTTTGAAAGTTTCATTTTATTTACCTTAGTGCTTTTGTCCTATTTCATAATATCTTTTCATTTTATGTACCTCAATTTGAAATTCTTTTTAGAGTCACTATATATTTTTTTAAGTTTTTGATTCCATACAGCTTTTTGCTCCAAGTCATGCTATGTGTTCGAGTAAGTCTCAAACCAATATTGGTTACTCTATGTATGCTTGATATAAGTTATTGATACATATTTTTCATGTACTCTGAGATATGTATGTTTTTGTGAGTTTGGGGATTATTTTTGAAAATTTGAACATCTAACACTAAGGAAAAACAAATTTGAAAAATATATGACAAGTAAGTATCAATTTTTGAGCATCATGAGGGATCGGTTCCTTACTTGTCCCATAATTGACTCTTGAGCTTGATTTTTTTAAAGATCTTTGGATTGGACAAATCATAAAATCAGTCTTTTCAAGTTTCGTGACTCTTAAGTGAATGGTTTTAATAAGTATCCACTCATACCTAGCCTAAAATGCTTGGTGGCAACTTTTATTTCCTAGCCATCTCATGATACCTTTATGAAATATTTAGATGACCAATTCATTCCGATGGCTAGGGCCCTACGATGAATTATAGGTGTTTCCTGCTCTAAGGTATCAGGATTCAAATCTAGGTATGTTATGACAAATTTGCTAAATCCATTAAAGAAATCAGAGAGTTAGGCCTTAAACCGATTGCACGTTACCAAAGTCTTGTTTTTCTTAATTTTAGTTGGTATTCTACTATAATCCACTTTGTATTTATTGTTGTGTTTGTTTTTTAATTATTATGATATTGCTATGGTTACTAACCTTGATGACAACACTAAAATAAAATGAAATCTACTACTGCACTTATTAATAAAAGTTACGAAAAATGTTATTTATAGATCTCAAATGGTGAAGCGAAATACAGGTTTGATTTTTTGTACACACTAAGCACCTACATATGCATTAGATTCTTTGTTGAGAAGTTGTTCGGTGGAGAGTATATGACCTATTTTAGGTAGGGTTTGTAGCTATGCTTTTGTGATTAACAACCCATATGGCAAGCCAAAGCCTCTATAGTTTATTTTGTCCATGTTTTTGCGTCATAGATGCTGTAATTCTACAACAAAGTGTCAAGTATGTTCCGAACGTACCTTTATGTTATTGGATTAATGCTAATGATGACACTAAAGGCATCATGATAGAGCAGTTGTAAATACGATGTCCAACAAGGAGAATCAATGCCTTAAATTAGGATAATTTATCATTAGGGGAAGTCGTTATGCCATCAGAGATGTGACAAAAGTTATTTTGGAATATGATTATAAGTACTACCTTAATATCGAAATCAACATTTCTATTTGATCCCAAGAATGCCATGATGCCATTGTCGTAAGGTGCCCTTACCTAATGACTTGGATACACGCGACATAAAAGTATGCTTTTAAGACATCATTGATTGGGATTTGATTAGGCGTAATGAGATAAGTGTAGTAGGAAAACTGTTGGACAAATCGCTTGTCCAACTGCTCTTAGATGGCCACTACGAAATGGCCAAAGACTTAAAGTCACCACCAATCATTTTAGTCTAGGCATGATCGATATTCCAAGTTACAAAACTCAAAACATCAATTCCATGGTCTACATGGTCCACATATTCATCGGTTGGGTTAAAGAGTTAGTTACGCACAACAAAGTACTAACATCCCAATGACGCTTGAAATCATACCAGCTAGCTTTGTCTTACATTGGTTTCAGTTTCTTTGGATTTGACTTATCATTATTTTGATATAATCCCCACATGTATTTTATATAAAAAAGTAAACCCGAGTTTTAATAAAATTTGAATCACATATGTGCCCGAGAGTAGCAGGGAACGTAGAGATTTTTTATGAAAAATGATCTTCAGATTTAATTTTAAAAATCGAATATTCCATCCCAAGCATCAGAGAAATACCGACATAATACATTACCTTGTAATTTTTAAAAACAATTTGAAAAATATGAATGCAACATGGAGACCACAAAATAGAAATGTGTTAGTAAGATGAAAAATAATATAATAAATATTGCATAAAAATAGACACATAAAAAGCATAAAAAAGAGAGACAGCCGAAATGTATCTTGTAATTATCTTTAATTATTAAAGAGCAACCAGAATGACAATTCTCAGACCCATTTGGACTCAGTGGTCTTTTGAGGTGTGAAAAAAAAAAGATTTTGATTAAAAGGCAGGGAATATCTGGGAGAGAGAAAATTTGGATTTCAAGTGAAGTTTTAAAAGAGAGTTTGGAGATCCCCTCGAAAAATGGGTTAAGGTATCCTCAAAGGTAGAAATTTTAGTTATTTTGGAAAAAAAAGGATCGAAAGACATAAATTGATAAAGGTTTGGTAATTTCTTAAAAAAATGACATTTTTGACAATTTTTGACAAAATTGATAATTTTTATTCAAAAACAAGGAATTGAAAAAATAAAAGTGACGAAATTTGAAAAATTGTTATGCCTTGATTCGAGTCTAAGAGAGTTGACAATACTTTTTTTGATTCGATAGGGATATTCAGACTTATTTAAAGATGCTCGAATGCCTTGAAATAGGAATTTTGGACAATCGATTAATTTTAGTAAATACTGATTGCACTATCCCCATTTTCGATTTTATTTTGGACTAATTTAAAAGTTTTAAGGGTCAGGTGAAGTATCGTTGGAAAGGTGACTTGATAAAGATGAACATAAAAGTATCTTAAAAATCCTAGAAATCACTTTCTAGGTGGAATTAATTTTTTAAGATGAGTTTGATTTTGCACTAGCAGTAGGTGCAAGGGAAAAGGGTGTAGCAAACTTTGAAAAATCGTATTTAACTTGTTTAGATTCATTAAATCACAAATGATACATTTCTGGAAAACTTTTGGGAAAAATATTTTAAAAGTACATAAAAATCATCAGTAGGCCAAAATGGCCCAAACAGAATGTAAATCATTGAGTTCAAGGGTTCTGGATAGCATTGGTTTGAAAAATTATAATCTCTTTCGCCTAGAATGATCCAAGGGCAAATAAGACACTGCTAGAAATGTAATCCAATACCTTTTAGAGAAAAATATCATTAAAATTCATGAAAAATCGTTTAGTGTTGAGAAAATATTTTTCAAGTCATGGTTACAATACTGTTAGGGCGAAACATGGGAGTTTTTTTTTGTTTCTTAGGTTTCCTAAAACTAGGCCCGAGCCATGGACATTGAAATGCCCGTGAAAAATAAGAGGATTAGTAACAGTGGCTTCACAAGCTTATTTGCATAATCCCAAGTAGTATGGGATGATAAAATAGCCCCTTAACCATGTCACAACCAAAAAGAATTTAGCAGCAAGACCAAGGCACAAACAACTTAGGACAATCAAAAACTTTCATGAAAATTACAACATTTTAACTGCATTTAACCTTGAATCCAAACATGGAAACTTGATTTTTCGCTAAGATTGAAGACCAAATGATGTTAAACATTAAGTCCATGTTAGTCCTCATTTATTAAAGTTAACATGAACCTAACTTAGGGATTGTAAAAGCCAGATTTTAGTAATAAGAATAAGACACCAAGGAAGCATCTTTAGTCATGTAAAACATATAAACACAGCATCAAATAAAAACATGTTAGAACATCAAGAAACATGTTGAAAATGCAAGGAAAATATGGATGATGCATGAACATACTAGAATATTTTTATTGAGACATAAGACATGGTTTGAGCATAGAAGAGAATGTTTTCATGATATGAACATGTGCTAGAAGTTTTATGATAGCCTAAAAGCATAATTTTTAGGGAAGAAAAATGCATGAACATGCCAAAAATATGTTTTTAGAGGCATGGAACATGATATCAGCATGGAGGAAAATGTTTCCATGACATGCCAAAAAGCTAGAAATTTCATGACAAAATAAAAATGTGATCAATAAGCATGAATGCATGATAAGGTCATAAGCACATGAAAAAAGACATCAAAGAAAATGCATGAAGCTTATAAAAGGTGATGGTGACATAAAGAGATCACTAGTATGATGAAAAACTTAAAAATAGCAATTCCAGAAGCCTCTTCTTCTAAAAGATGAAGTTTTTTGTAAGCAAAGATGTTGCCTTTGAAGCTTTTTCCTACATGCTATGAGTTAGCAAGAAGAAAAGCAAATGAAAGTAGGTTAAAATGGTGCTTTAAAGGTATTTTTTAGGGATAGTGTGGAGGGCTACGAAAATGAGAAGGTTTAAGGTTTTTTAAAGGCTGTTGTCTGTAGAAAAAATGTAAGAAAATGAATATTTTGCTAAAAATGAATGTTTGCTAAATATGTTAGTATCATTTAAGAATGTTGGCCTTATATGACCATGTGAATAGTGAGGAAAAAATGCAAAAAGTAAGGGCATTTTGGAGTTATGTACCTCATGTATAGACAAGGTACGAGGCTCAGCTACCATTCAGATTCATTGGCTTGCTTAGCAAAAACATTGTATCAAGGACACTTTATGTAGCTAAGCCATGAAAAAAATAGTAAAGTTTCCTTTAACAAATTGCATTAGGTCATGAAAATGTCTTTTGTCATGGATATTTAGGCCTCAAAAATGGTAATTGACCCAATCACAAGTCCAATGTTAAGGCCTAGTATGAATTTTATTGATTCTTGGTGCCAAAAATATGGTTTAATTCATGTTTTAATGTCATGGTTCAAAGAGATGAAAATATCTCAAACTAAGCCATTTTGCCTTTATGTATCGATATAATACATTTTTGTATTGATACATAGAACAAATTTTATCGAGATGTATCAATACATTGAATGTGGTATCAATATAGAAGCTTGTATATCATAGTTTTTGCCAAAAATCATGATTTTAGCGACTACCAAGCTTGATATTATACAGCAAGCCAATGTATTGATAGATTACTTAATGTATCAATACAATGACATGTAAATCAATGCAGCCTATGAAATTTGAATTTTTGCTGATGTGGAAGCCTTGTATCGATAAACTAAGACGTTATATCAATATATACATGAAAAAATGTCAGTTTTACTCACCTTTGGCTCTCTGAACACCTTATCATGGCTAAGAATGATGAATGACTAATTCATTTTTATCCAAATAAACATGATGATGCCTTGAATAATGACCTTTTATTTACTTTTTTTTCAATGTGGTCCATAGGCATTTCAAATTTCCCATAAAACTTTTGGCACTTGGCAGTCATCCCTATTTTTGTTTTTACTATTTTATCCTGTTACCTTCCAATTAAACACCAAGATGTTGAAATTGGATTGGGAGGAGAAATAAGTGCATTTCATCTAAAAGTCTTTGATTAGGCATGATTTGTTTAAAAGGGGCTTGGGCAAAATTAGGTGTTCGCAACACTAACTAATGTCTTTGGGACCATTCGGAATTATCTGAGATGTTTTATGATGTTATCCCTTCTATTATAAGTCATGTATTATGTTGTTATCATTAGTGCACTTGAGAAACAATAATGCTTATGCATTATACTGCCCATAATAAGATTAAACATTTACCTCAAAATTACTTTAAGTTTTTAAAGTTTTTTTAAATCTAATGTGTTGCATTAATAGCATAATTGCACTCACTTGCATGCATTCATAACATGCATTCCATGTATTTAGGGGGTATACTAAGAGTTTGATCAGATATAAGGGTTTTTTAAGGAAATTTCCCTTTTAAATTAAAGGTATTAAAGTCATTAAACTTTGTAGAGCATGGATAATAATCCATCTATGAGATTTGGTAAGATAAAGGAAGAGCACGAAGCTCTACTGGAAGGTCAAAAAGAGCTTAGGCATCTATTGGCTAAAATAATGGAATTGATGACCATTTTAGGTAGAAAAAAAAAGAGCATATTGGAGGATCAGATGCTCAGGCTGAAACAAATGATCTGAGGGCTAAATCAGTTGAACTAATTAAAGTACCACTAGCGAAATATGTTACACCTCAAGTCAGATACCATAGGTTATACCATATGTTAGGTCTATTCCCATATATAAGTGAATCTGGTGGTTATGATGCAATATGTGTCAGGAGATAAAGGATACGAGTTTTACTCTTGCTAAATTGTTAGCGCTACATCTAGATGATTTCACTAAATTGGAAAAGCTTAGAAGAAAAACAACTAAGCAATCTAAAATGGAATAGTACCAATGGTAAATATTATTGTAGACACCTTATTTTATCTCGGCCAGCATTTAGGGCATCAGAAGTCATTATTTGGGATACCATTAGGTTCATTTGGATGAGCATGGATCTATTCCCATTATTCTTGGCTTAAATAAGAGGTTCAAAGAGTTAAAGGTGCATAAATATTATATTTTTGTATGAATGTATCGATACATAGAAGTTATGTATCGATATAGGGCCTTCACATCATCATAATTCAAAATATCAAAGGTTGTATCGATACAAATAAGGGTTGTATCAATACATTTGCTTAATTTATCGATATATTGGTCAAATGTATCAATACTCAACCTACCAGTAGCTAAAATTTGATTTTTAGACAAAATGTATCGATAAATAAGTGATTGTATGATACATTCTAGAAATGTATCCATATAATCTTCATTATATCGATACATTATAGGTTGTTTGCCTAGATGTATCAATATAATATGCAATATATCAAAACATTTAGGTAAAATTGCCAAAATTATGGCATTTTTTAGCCTTTGAACCATTCATCTAAAAATTTGGTTTGGCCATGTTTTTGCCATAAAAAATCATCAAAATTTCATGCCAGGCCTTTTTATTTGGCTTAAGATTGATTTAATTGATTTTTAAGGAGCAAAATGACTAGAAAATGTGATATTTTCATGGAAAATGGTTTTTTTAGGCGCATGCTTAGTTTTTCTCCATTCTGTAGACCCTTTAAGACTTTTTACTGCACTGCCTTGCTTGCTAGAACTAATGGCAGCAAAGATAGTTGAGCATAATATCTAGAGTTGTCTCTATGGTACAATAGGAAAACTCAACAATGCCCTCCCTTTTTGCCTCTAAGACATTAGTTAAGCATCAGATTAAAAAGAGCCAACTTTGGCTTAACAAAAATAAGATATACACACTTGAATATTCATTACTATAGACTACTCCTCAGCCACCAAAAAATGAAAAACACTCTTATTCCTGTAGCTCCCTCTTTAGTCTTCCAAAAGCCTTCTTAAACCCTTTCTTTCTTTCACTTCCACCCTTCAAACTCCCCTTCATCAATACCATAACCAAAAACTCCCTCTTTTCATTCTTTCTTGCTAATCCATAGCAAAGAAAAGGATGAAAATAAGTTCAAAGTTGCTTATTTTAACTGTTCAAAGGAAAAAGGTAGGATTTAGAGCTTCTAGGTATAACTTTTATCTCTTCCCGATTTCATTTTCTATTTTTCATTATCTCAATCATTTAGTGAGCCATTTATGTTACCATGACCTTGTTAAACTTTCATGCATTATTGTGGCTTTGGTTGTGGTAGTTCTAGGACTTTAATGATCTCTCTAGTGCTTTAATATTGTTTGGATGACCATACATGCATGTTATTTATTATTTTCTTGCATTTTTGTCATCTTGTCTATGTCAAAATGTCATTTTCTTTGTTTAGATGTGCTATGCATATTCATCTTCATGTATGTCACATTTAGTTCATAACATTTTTGTCAAGATTCTTGCTTATTTGCTGCAAAAATATGGTTTTCAAAAAACCCTTAAGTTAAATCAAAGTTACCACCAATAAATAGAGAATAATGTGGGTTTAATATCTTTACTAAATTGGTCCTCCAATATTGGCAATAAAACAAGCTTTCCATGTTTGGATCCATGGTTAAGTGAGGTTAAATATTTTGGTTTCGAAAATAAAGTAGTCATTTTACTTGTTTTAAAATGTTTAGGCCTTTATCTTGAGTTTAATACCATTAGTGATGACAAGGTCAACAGGCTATTTCATCATCCTAAACTACTCCAGGATTGTGTAAATGAGCACATGAAGCCTATTTTGTCTATTCCTCTTTGCGACGGATGTTCGAATGTCCATGAGTCGAGCCTAGTCCTAGTAAACCCAAAAAACCAAGAAAATCCCCTATTTTACTTTGACAGTATTATAGCCATAACTTGAAAAATCATTTTAGAACCATAAACCATTTTTCATGAATTTCTTGATATCTTTTCCTAAAAGCGAATCAAATTATCTTTCTAATGGTGTTTAGTTTGCCTTAGGATGATTCTGGATGAGAGAGTTATGATTTTTCAAACTATTACTGTTTGAAACCCCTAAAATTAGCAATTGACATTCTGTTAGGCTATTTTGGCCCAACAAAGGCTATTTTTGGATTTTTAATTTTTCCAAAAAATTTCATGAAATTCCCTTTTTGAAAAGGTATCATTTGTGATTTGATGATTCTAAATGAGTCCAAGGAGTTTTTTCAAAGTTCATTGCAACTTTTCCCCTGCACATGTTGTTAGCATTGCATTAGACTCAATCAAAAATTATTTCCACTCAAAAAGCAATATTCTAGGATTTTTGGAATTATTTCACATTAATCCTTTCTAATGGTATCTCATTGACCCTCTAAAGCTATTGGATGAATCAGGAATAAAATCAAGAAGGGTGACAATGTGGTGTTGTCCCCTACTTTTAGACTTAGGAAAATTGGATCTATTTCCCCAAACCACTTTTTCGAGGCATGCGAAGGCCTTAAAATGCATCCGATTAATTCTTTAGAAAGTCAAGTGTCAAAATGGCTCCCATAAGGCTTGAATCAAGGCCAAACAAAAATTAATTTTATCTTTTATTCGAATTACCAGTTTTAATTTAGAATATCTATTTTCATTAAAAAATATATTCCTTCTATTTTTTAAAAAATTCCTAAAATTTTTATCTTTGGAAATACATCAACCCTATCCTCTAAGGGGATACTCCAACCCTATCTTTTATCCAAACTCCATCACTAAGTTTCTCATCTTCGGAGATACTCCAACTCTAATTTTGAAAAAGATACTCTAAACTCACTTTCAACCTTCAAAAAATCCAAATTTTTTCTCTCCTAAACTTTCCTGAGCCTTTTTAATCAAAACCTTTTTTTATACCTCAAATGACCACTGAGTCCAAACATGTCTCAAAATTATCATTCCGGTTATTCCTCAAAAATTGAAGACAATTATGAGACACATTTTGACTGTCCCTCATTTTTTATGCTTTAGGTGTTCTTTTTTATGTAATATTATTATATATTTTTTTTAATTAACACATTTCCCTTTGTGATGTCTATCATGCATTCATATTTCCAATCATTTTTGAAAATTAGAAGGTATTTTTCTATATCGATATATCTCTAATGCCTTACACAAAACATTTGATTTTTAAAATTTAATCTGAAGATCATTTTCATCAAAATTCCTTATATTCCCCACATCTCTAAGGCACATACATAACTTAAGCTTCTCTTTAAAACTCAAATTTATAATTCTTATACAAAATTCATACATAAAAATGGGATTATATCAAAATAATGAAAAGTCAAAACTGAAGAAACTGAAACCAACATAAGACATGGCTAACAAGTATGATTTTGGGCATCATGGGGGTGCTAATCCTTCCCCACACATAACTAACCCCCAAACCCAATCGATGATTCTCTAGACCTTGTCAACCTTGAGATCAAAGTTTCAAGTTTTGTGAATCAAAATATCATTTTTAATAGGCATCTGATTATGACTAGCCCAAATAATATGTGGCTACTCTAAGTTTTTGGCCACTTCATGGTGGCCATCCAAGACCGATTGGATGAGCTATTCATCTCACAATCTTTCCTCTCCCTATCATCTCATCATGCCTAATTTAAATCTCAATCAAGGGGATAACCTAAAGGCAATTCTTAACCATTCCTCTTAAATTGCGTGTGTCACTACCCAAGTGATTTGAGTGGGCTTGTGTGCTAAGTAAGGGCACATCGTGACAATTTACTCCACTAGGGATAAATTTGTAGGAAGTCTTAAGGCAGCAAGTAATCAGATTACAAAAATTTTATAAATAACTTATAAACATGGCAGTAGAAACATAAAAATAAAGATAATCCAAGACTCCTTAAATAGGATCGTTTTGCATGATCTTGACTAATCTTTAAGATTAACAAACCTAAAGCCTCAATCTCGAGAAGTCTTTAAGCCATTCCATGAGCCAATCATAAAAAATGTCGAGCCCAGTTGTCGTAAACCAAAGCTGTCTAAGCTTTTACCCTCTAACGGTTATCCACATAAGTGACCCAAAAAACCTTCAATAAGGAGGAGACTTTGTTTCTGGAAGCCATGCTAACAACTTAGATTTCAATAAATCTTACCTTGCACTTAGAAGTTTTTGATTCAACAATCAAAAAGCCTAGAAGAAAACAATTTTTCTTCCAAGAAACCAAAGATTGCAAAATCTTTTTAATGTTTAAAGGGGAAAATGGCAACCAAGTTTTCTAAGCATTTTCAGCCAATTTTTCAAGTACAGAATCATTTATATGGGACGAAAATTATAAGGAAGTATATCTAGGGTTTAAAATTTTAATTTTTAAAAAATTACAATTTTGTCTCTGTCTTATGTGAACTCATTCAAATTGAGCCTAAGTAACCATTACTTGTATTGACATATTAGCCCAGTCTTAATTTAATTTTTACTAATCATCCTTATGTGTGTGACCCTTTAGGCCCTCATCGTATTAGAAATAAATATAAAATAGTCTAATCAAGAATATTTTATATTTATAGACCAAGATTGGCATTTAGCAATACATCATGGGCACCCAACATACAAGAGAGTATCAATATAGTTTTGACAAGCCCTTTAATGTTTAATGTCTCAATGTAATAAATATTTTTTCATAATATATCCCAGAATTAGCAAGAGTATGGTTCAGTGTCTCCTTTTAGCTCATTCCATATTAGCATGCAACCCTTATATGTTAACTCAATAACCAATATTGGCTTAGCTAAGGACTTTGAGTTAACATGGGCTAGGTACATGTGAGATATGCCTCTTCATATCACTTGAGTTGATGAATCATTTCTAGACTACTCACTCACCTACCATATGATTTATGCCATACCTAAAACCATCTTACCATAAGCATCCATCTATTTTGGACCTATTCATGATGGAATCAAAGCATGACTCTCCTCATATGAGATGACTTAGTGTAACAAGTCTAAGGATCACTCATGCTACTAACACATGAGAATATTTCTATAGACATATAAGTGAAATACAAAATAAAACTCTCATAATGGGTCATATTTAGTGAATTTATTACCATAACAAGCTCCATATGATGTCCTTAAGTATCTCTATACTTCAACTTATGAGATAAGTTACATGCATCC
>JBBYHL010429961.1:40919-57892 GCA_038381835.1 Adansonia madagascariensis
TGATGTCATGCATGATGACATATGCAAAATGACAACAAATATTAATTAAAATCTTATCAAAATGAAAAAAAATCTAAAAAATTATAACAATAGAAAATAATAGAAAAAGAGAAAAAAAAAGAAAATTTAAGAAAGATTGACCAAGGGACTTTTTTTAGCCCTTAGCTGACCCTTCTTTAATGTAAAAAGGGGAAAATTTTTAATAAAAAAGGAATGGCTTTCACGGCAAAAAACATCAAAATACACATAATTTTTTTAATTTTTACAAGCTTTTAAGGTAATTCACTTGTAAAATCTTTAATTTTGGTTAGTTTTATTCTTGATTCATCTTTTTAGTGAGTTTTATGATTACTTGTGCTCATAGATTTCAATCCATGTTGAAAGGCCAAGTATGGAAGCTATGTTCAAAATTTCTTAATTTTGTTGTTAAATTTGCTTTTTGCTAGAAATAATTTGACTTTCATCAAATTAATTCATATTTGTTGGTATAAATAATATTATTTTTTATGTATATATGTTTATGCCCTTTTTTAATATTTTCATGTTGATTTATGTTGATTTGTTCATTCTTTATTATGTTTTTATGCATATTTATGCTTGTTAAAAATTATGACATATATGTATGTTTATATGCATGAAAATATGTGGTGAATAAAACTATTTTAGTTGATATATAAGCTGGATGAATATATTTGTGAACTTTGATGAAATATTATTTCATGTTTTTGTAAGATTTACGACTATTTTGTAAAGTTTCAAACTTGCAGGGGTCTAAAAATAATTTTCTCAAAATTTTGAAGGCCTTGGAAGGATGATTCCAACTTGCTAAATATGATTTTAATGATTTTGTGACGTTTTGGTTTTTTAGGTTATTTTGCAATTGTAAAAAATATAGGGACAAAATACCAAAAAATTGTAAATTTTTTTCTATGGCCATTCAAGCTCGGCTGAATCATGAAGACATGTTTAGAAGTATTTCCATGCTTATTCTAATATATATAAACATGTTTTATGCATTTTCCATCATTTTAGGGCCTTTTCGAAATTTCAAAATTTTAAAGACTTATTTGTAAAATTACAAAATTTTTATTCTAAGGCCATAAGTGTTTGGTCAAATAGATTATATAATTATTTTTGTATGTCTTCGATGTTGATTTGGATATGTTTATTATTTGATTTTGTGTTTCCTTTCATATAAGGACTAAATTGTAAAAATGAAAAGGTTTCGATTTAAGGCCTTTAACTGAATCACTTGTAGACCTTTATGGTTATTTTTCTTATGTATTTAACATATTTGAATATATTTTATATATTTTTTACCATTTTGGGTGCTCTTTCAATTTTACAAAGGTTAGGGATTAATTCGCAAAACTGGAAAAAATTGCTCTAAAGCCATAAGTGGTTGGCTGAATGCTTTTTATGATTTTTTACATAATATTCATGATTTTTTTTGTGATGAATTTTTTGTTTAATTATGTGTTTATTTTGTGTAAGGACTAGATTGCAAAGTTTGCAAAGTTTAAGGATCATGTAGAAAAACCTTACATTTTAGAGTTAATAAAATATTTTTGAGATTTTAAAATTAGTTCTAGCATTCCTCTAGTCTTCTGGAGGGTTGTAGAAAATATTAAAACTTTTCAAATTCCTCTAGTTTTCTAGTGGGGGTATGAAATGCAATTTTCAAAGATTAGGGACCCATAATCAATTTTTGCATTTTAAGTCAATCTTGACATCTAAGTTACCATGGAAGGAATAATTATCATTTCATATCATTTTTGAGTCCTTTAAGGTACCGAGATACTTTTATGCTAAAGGTAGAACTTAGACATATTTTAGTAATTTACCTTTGAACTTGGTATTTATGATCACCAGGATACTTATATGTCGAAGGTGCATAATAGGGATAGATTCATTTTTTTATAGAGTTGTTGAGTCCATTAGACTCACAAACATACTTTTATGTCAAAGATAGACCTTAGAGACATTTTAGTAATTTTTCTTAGAACCAAGTCCTATGTGATCACTAAGATATTTATATATTGAAGGTGTATAGTAGGAATAGGGTCATTAACTTATGATGTCATCGAGTTATTTAGGGTCATTGAGATACTTCTATGTCGAAGGTAAACTTAAGGGTATCTTAGTAATTTACATTAGCACCAAGTCTTACGTGATCACTGGGATACTTATTTGTCGAAGGTGCATGATAGGGTAGGTTCATCTTTTTATATAGTTGTTGAGTCCTCTAGACTATCAGGATACTTTTATGTCAAAGGTAAACCTTAGAGGTATTTTAGTAATTTTTCTAGAATCGGTTCCTATGTGATCATCGAGATACTTATATTGAAGGTGTATAGTAGGAATAGGTTCTCTCATTTATGGTATCATTAAGTCCTTTAGGGTCACCGGAATACTACTATGTCAAAAGGAGACCTTAGGGGCATTTTAGTAATTTATATAAGAATCAAATCTTATGTGATCACCGGGATACTTATATGTTGAAGGTGTACAATAATAATTTGTTTGTTTATCTATAAATTCATAGAATCTTTTAGGGTACCGAGATACTAATATGTCAAAGGTACACTTTAGTAACATTGGATTAATTTATTTTAGAATCGTATCCTTTAAGGTCATCGAGATACTTTTATGTTAAAGGTGTACTTTAGGTGACAAGTTGGTCAATTTGAACTTTAGAGTCAAGTTTAGTACTTTTCATCTAAACTGGGTCTTAAGGATTTTTTATATTATTACTTAAATAAAATTTTTAAAATTAAAGCAATGTCTGTAATGTTAATATGGTATGTGGAATTTCTCTTTAATGAGAGGGATTCTACGAATTATTTTAATAAAAAGATATCCTTTTCAAAATAAAAATTGAGATTTTTTTTAAAAAAAATTCAAAAAAATAAAATCTTTCGTATTCTTCCGATTCTCTAGTGAGATACAAAAGATATTTTAATTATTAAAACCTTTCGTATTCCACCAGTACTCCAGTTGGGTATTTTAGAGAATAATAAAAACTTTCATGTTCTTCTGGTTCTTTAGAAGGATGCGAAAGATATTTTGATTTTCAAAAATATTAAAAACCTAATTTTCTCATTCGAAATAATAAATTTGTTTCATAAAATTTTATTTTTAAATATGGGAATTATGATTAAATATTGAATATTGAAATTGATCAAAATTTATGTTAATACATAATTAATAAGGTACCAATTGCTAGGCATCATGAGAAGGTTGATCTTCACTTCTGATTGTAATCGACCCCAAACCCTTCTATATGACTTCTTGGACCTTAAAGTTTGTTTTTAAGGGTTTCGTAACCCTCAAAATATGAATTTTGATATATGACCAATCTCACTTAGCCAAAAGAGATAGGTTGCATTTCCAAAAGAAATAGTCATTTCGTAACTATATTTAGGGTTAAGTTAAGTAAGCAGTTTAGCTTGACAACTTAGTCCCCAAATAGAAAAAATAAAAATAATATTAATGATGATTTGGGCCCCAAAAATAGAAGAATGATGATATATAGATATATTTATAGGAACGAGGGGTACACCCACCTTTTTGAATCGGGCTGGTTAGGATTGCATCCGAGCCATGTTACGACAACTTGGCAACTCCACTAGGGATAGGTTAGAGAGTCAGGCCTAAAATTACTTACATGTTAAATAAATTTTGATTAATTCAATTTCAAACGTATTTAATTATAATTCCTAGTATTCAAAAAAATTTATGAAAATTTTGGTATATATTTTTTTACTACATTTATTGTTTTCTTTGCAGCATTATTTTTAGGGGGATTTTAGGATAGCGATTTTATTATTTTTAGAAAGAGTCAAGTCACAAAATGTAAGTTGTTCCCTTGCACACACTATGCACGTGCATATACATTAGATTCTCCTCCAGGTATATAGTAGGGCATAAGTAACTCAAGATTTTAGGAGGCAATGAAGTAACTCTGCCTTTTGAGGTGTTAGCCTCTGCCTGGGCTAGTGAAAAGCCTACTGGATGTTAATTCCTATGCGTACTTGAGGTAGTAGCCTTATTACGAGTATGGAAGATACTCCCACTCAAATTGAACTCTTTCTCACATGAACCCATGATGGATAAGCATTGCGGTACCTCATTAGTTTTTTTCAAACTCGAGGAGCGATTCAAGAACCTATTTAGATGTCTAACCCAGGCTTCATGTAATGAAATATAGGGGACTCACCTAGTTAGAGCCATACATGGTTCTAGAAATTGTCCAATTAGGTACACATAGGGGAACACTTCTAACCCTTTGCTCTTATAATTTGAGCTTTTTGATATCAATAAGTTTATGTTGTATTACTATGATAAATTTACTATCATTTATTTCTCACATAAATTTATTATAACATTCATATTCTGTGAAAACTTGTAAATTCAGTCATGCATTTTTTAATATTTGCAAGGTTCACAGTGTTATTTGTTTATGCGTTTATGCATTCATAATTTCTACAATATACCAAATATGTTCCATTTATTATATATCAAGGATCAAGACATAGATAACAATTTAAAGGCAAGAATCAGTGCAATAGAGTCCATATAAGAGGAGTTCGATCTTGAAGTCAGGGAATGAAAAACCTATTCAACAGATTGATAAAAATGGTTGAGGTTTTACATGGGAGAAAAAAAATAACTTTACCCAGGAGCATCCTCATCCTCAATGGATCCAAAAACTCAAATTTGAGAGATCGATCAAAAGCCCAATTAAAGGCCTTAGAGGCAATAGTCTGAGGATTAGGACATGAAATCTAAGTAGATAAAGGAACAATTGTTCAAATTGAAAAAAAAATTGTCAGAGATCTTTTAGCTGATCCCGAAGAGCCACCAATCTCTTCAACTTAACCCTTGGCACTTGATGAGTTATAGGCTCGATCAAGCCTATTGCTAGATAAAGATTCCAACCCATGTTTTATTTACATGATTGAAATATAGCCACCCAATTTCGCACCTATACAAATTAGTTTGCCTGCTAACCCTACTTGTTTTTCTAGCACTACCCCATCTTCTTTTGGAGCTCATACTAAGAAGAAACCACAATCGAACTATTAATTTGATTTGATTCTAAAGACCTATGTAGAATTGTACTCTCTTCTACTCTAAAATCAGCTTGTTGCTCTGGAATATGTTTTCCATACCAATCTGCTTATCCTAAATGATATAATGTTAATGAACATTATGAATACCATTTGGGAATATGGCAGTATTCAATAAAAATATGCCATACCTTTAGAAAGAAAGTTCAAAAACTACTCGATGCTCATGTAATCTGAGTTGAACTAAGATCGAATGCTACTTTTAACCTTCCATTGCAGTTTTGAAAGCACTAAAATATCTAGGGCAATGTAGGGATCATGAAGATAATCTTTTGACTACTGGGTTAGCTTTATAACTATAGGGTTACAAAAGAATGATTAGAACCTACAAGGATTCTTTAGGAAAATAAACTATTTAAGCTGTTATTTTTGTTACTTTTTGAATTCTTTAAATATGGTTTTGTATACCAACAATGAATAAATCTAAAAATTTTGGTTGATAAAGCAATGGTGTTGAATCATGAGTCATACCTAGCCAATTGCTTGGCAGTCAATGCATTCTAGCAAATGCTGCCTCATTCATTCATTTATCTATTCATACATACATCTATTTTCCATTCCATAGCAACCATACAAGGATGATGATAAAGATTAATGTTGACAAGGCACATGCTTATTCACACAAACTAATTTAAGATTTTTTTTTCGTTCATGGTGAAGTAACATGGAAACACAAGATGAAAAAAAAACATAACTCAACACCAAAATAAAAAAATGGTAGCCTCAAATACTCCAAACCACTTAAAGAAGTAAAGAAAGGAAATGAGTTTGAGAAAAGTCTACATAAAAGCAAAACCTTGATCAAAGGAATTTACAAATAGTCCCGTATCATACCAACACTTTGGTTAAGGAATCCAGGGAGTATAGGTTGAAAGGCAACCACTTAAAGGTAGCCTATGTGGGATGAGACTTATCTTGTGAATAGATTCGAACGAGTCATAACTGATGAAAGCTAGAACCATACAAAGTTGAGGAAGCATGGAAATCCATTCAAACTTTGTCCTCAACCCTAACTTTTCATTAATAGATTCATCCCCACACTTATACCATTATGAAACATAAGAAAGATTTATGAAGAAGCAAGTTGATACTCAAGCATAAATTTTTAAATTAATGGGACTAAAAACCTTTAGAGCAAAAGAGTCTAAAATTATAAATCAAGGAAATCACTTTAATACTACTATTGGTTCATTCTGGGCAGAGGAGCAATCACCCTAAGATACTCAATATGTAAGAGTCAATCCCATTATATATACTTATGCTGACCCCATTGCTCACTAAAAAGTAATAGATAGAATATATGGGACAAGAAACCCCATCAATAATTGCCAATCAGTCACAACCAGTAGAAGCCATGACCATATAAAGTTGATAAAGTGAGGAAATCTATTCAGATTATGTCCTCAGCCTCGAACTTTCATTACCTAGTGACCTCAACAGTTATAAAGAAGGATGAAAGTTGTATCTACTTCTTTCATTGAACAACTAATGCTTATACTATTGGTCAACAAAAGCACCGTAAAACTTAAAACCAAAATAGTACTAATGTAAAGCATGTTCATTGGTATAACATGCGGAAGAACAAACCTATCATAAAAAGTATAGTTGAAAAGGGCTAGAAGAAGATCACGGTTCTGCATAAAAATAAGAATAAAGTATGCAAATCCAAAAACTTAGATTAGAGTGATGCAACAATATCATTTAGAGGCAAAAATAGAAGAAAAAGTTTTCAAAGTCTTTGATCTTGATATTTGAAGACAAGGCTTTAATGTTGATATTTGAAAGGATTTAAAATTTTTCAAAGTGTTCAATGCTCATATTCAAAAACAAGGCCTCGATGACGATATTCGAAGATAAATTTTTTATGGTGATATCCGAAGATAGCTTCGATGGTGATATTTGAAGTATTCAAATCATTTTTCAAAGTGTTCGATGATGACATTCGAAGATAAGATGGTGATATTTAAAGCATTTAGAACAGTTTTCAAAGTCTTCGATGGTGATATTTAAAGACAAAGCTTTAATGATGATATTTGAAGTATTTAAAGAGTTTTCAAAGCTTTAATGGTAAGCTATTTAATTGATGAATTAATTTGTAAATTTTAATGTTCTAGTTATTTACTATCCCAAGACTTCCTAAAATAAGGGAAATAAAAAAATGGAAAATTAAAAAAAAATAGAAAAAGTAAAAGCTAGAAAAGAGCAAAGCAAAAAAAATGAAAAAAAAAATAACGAAGCAGAGATTTATTGTGGTCTAAAAAGTAGAAAGGATAAAAGCCTTCGATGGAAGAAATGATCTTTGATCTCATCACCCTTAAACACTTAATTTAGGCCCATATACCTTTTTTCCTAAGCCTTGAAGCATGGCTTACATTACATACCATAGAAAGTACATTTTGATCAAGTATAACTCTTTGAGCTTATGAGCTCATTCTTTGAAAAATTGTTCATTTAGATAGATTTTGAATGTTCCTAAAAGTATGAGTGTTCCTAAAATGAAAAAATAGATAAGAACCCAAAAATGGGCAATCTAGAGTATAAAAAGAGAATTTTCAATGTCACTCATAGCATTACCCATATTTTGTCAAGATGAGAGAAATTTAGGAACACCCAAAAATCCCTAAACATCCTAATGTGCCGAATCTCATTTAAGAGAGACTGAATTGAAAGATTAGACCGTTAACTTTTTCCAAATTAACCTTATAATCCTAAACCTGTCACAACCAATCTAGGTGTTAGTTGTGTTATTGACGAAAAGAAACTTACGAGAATATCTAATTTGTTTGGTTCCTAATGAAATCCATATTTATTATTGCCTGATTCATTTAGAAAATTAAGAGAACAAGGTATATATTTTATCTTTTTAGATGTTCTCTTAGACCAATCGAAGCTCTCTTATATTAAACCTTTTGACAAAATTTATGAAAGGCCAAATTATCATTTAGAAAATTTCTTCATAGTGGATTATCGATCTTCAAAAGACTTAAATATTATGTGTTGTGGGGGCAATGTTTTTAAACCTAGAATTTCTCACAAATAAGCATTTATAAGTAAAATACATTTTTCAATATGTGATTATTTTGAAAAAAATGATGTCATGAATAAAAGCAAAGGCTCTATTGAATGTAAGGCAAAAGCTTGTAGGAATCAAGTTCGTTAAGTGAGAGGACAAAAGTGAAAAGCTGGGGCATGGATTGTTTATAATCAAGTGGAAACCATCAAGATATGGTACATGATTTAAGATGGAATAATCTCTCCTAAAGCAAAAAGAGCTCAACGCATCCTTGAAAAGGAATTGATAATTTCCCATTTGAGAGTGTTAATGCGCTATGGTAGGAAAAGGAGTGAGATGAATACTGATGGCTCAGATTTTGCGATTAAGAGGGAAAATTCTTGAAATTGATAAAGAGTCTCACTTGTTTTAAAGCCACGAATGAAAAATGGTAGGAAACAAAGAGTTCATAAGCTTGATTGAAAAAATATGATGAGAATTGGATTAAGGTATTGGCATTGCATGACATTTGTCTTATGTAATACACAACATTACATGATATGGTTTGTGGCATTGCATAACATTTGTAGAGTGCATTAGATTACATTTTCAAGGGAGATTTTGAATTGTGAGGGAGACAAATTTTCTTAAGATAATCTTAAAGCTTCTCTTGAAGATACCTTCTAAAAAGTTCAAAAGCTTCCCTCAAAGATGTTTTCATAACATTTAAAAGCCTCTCTTGAGGATATTTTCAAAGATTTTTATGGCCTTTCTTGAGGATTTTTTCAATGTCTCCAAAAGCCTTTTTTAAAGACAGCACTTTCAGAGATTACAAAAGCCTCTATTGAGGACATTTTTTAAAGTTTTCAAAAACTCTCTTAAGGAGAGTTTTCATAGATTTTAAAATTAGATCTTGAGGATATTTTTTCAAAGATGTAAAAAGCTTGTCTTAAGGATGTTTTTAGAGATATTAGGAGAGCATTCCTGAGGATATTTTCAAAGATTATTCGAAACCTATCTTAAGGATATTTTTCAAAGATTTTATAAGCCTCTCTTGAGGATATTTTCTTTGGAGCCTCTCTTACAGAAATGTACCAAAGGAGTTTAAAAGCCTTCCTTGAAGATGTTTTTATATATTCCAAAAGCCTCTCTTGATAATACGTTTTAGAGATTTTTAATGCCTTCTATAAAGATATCTTTTAGATGTTCAAAGCTTCACTTGAGGTTTTATTTTTAGAGTTTTTAAAATCATCTTTTGAGGACATGTTTTCAAAGCTTTAAAAACCTCTCTTAAGGATATTTTTCAAGGATTTTTAAAAGTCTCTCTTGGGGATATTATTGAAAGTTTTCCAAAGCCTGTCTTGGGGATGTTTTTTGAAGATTTCAAAAGCCTTTCTTGAGGATATTTATAAAAAATTTTCAAAATTGTTCTTGAGGGAATTTCTTTGAATCTTATTTACACGAAGGTTTGCCAGGTCATTTGCTTACTAGTATAGTTTGATTGTTAGTATCATGTTACTTTTAGATTGGTTTTGTTAAGATTATCAGTAAAGGTTTTCATTTTGAGTCAAATTTGATTTTTTTGGGCAAATAGGTCAAGCCTTAGGATTGCCACTAAGTAGTAGTGATAATCCTTTTGAAATCCCGATAAATGTGAATTTTGGTTCATAGATGATTTGCGAATATCACAAGAGAAGTGTTTCAAACCAAGTTCAGTGAATTATAAGGGACATTTGGATGAGATATTAACATGAAATAGGATCATGCATACATATTCATTTATCATGCATTATAGTCTTTGTTGAACAAGATTGTTTAGGAAGGCATTTGTCAGAGCACAATTTTCCCTAGTGGATTTTGATTCAAGAGAATATCATTTTTCCGAATGAAAAGTCTAATTTAGCTAGTTAGATAGAAAACTAGCAATGTTGGCACCTTTTAGGGAGCTTAAGCCCTATTAAGATAAAAAGTCTGATTTAGTTGGCTAGGTAGAAGACCAGCAAGGTTAACACCTTTTGGGCAGGTTAAGCCCTATTAAAAGAGAAAAAGTCAAATTTAGTTGGTTAGGTAGCTATTGTAACATATCAAGATACAAATGTCAACATATTAGAGCAACATTTCAAGTCATCATAAGCCTAAATTGATCAGATGAATGGCTCGTTTAAACCTTTCGTACTAAAATACAACAGTAACTAGGCTAAGAAGTCACCATTGATCTATTTTAGCTAGGTGTGATCAGTCACCTATTAAAACCTATGACTAAAGAGTCATGAAACTCTAACGGAATGATTTTACAATCTACATATACCAAAAATCTATAAGATGGGCTCAAGAGTTGGTTACACCATAAGTAAAGATTTGATCCCTTTAATGATGCCTAATAATTAGTACCAACTAATTATATATATCAATATTTGCTTTTCTTGATTTTAGTCACATATATTCAAATCACCATCCCTCTTTTATTTATCAAAATCAAACAAACATCACCAAAAATAGAAGCATGTATCCCAGGACTCGTACTAGGCACCCATGAGAGCAATCGATTTTTTGTCTAGGACTAGCTGAAATTTACAATTGATTTGGACCTAAAATCTTTTATAAAAAAATTCCACAAAAGCATTTGACTCCAAAAATATTCACTAATTTGACTCTATTTACAATATCATTTATCAAATTTGACTCCATTTAAGAAATCACAAAATAATACAGACTATATTAAAGAAATCACAACTTTGAAAACAAGATTAAAAGTCACTTTTATCTAATTCAACCTAGAAGCATTAATGTGAGCCACTAGGGACTTTCTATAGGACACTCCTAGACCTATTGACACATTAAACATGGCTTTCGAAATTAGTTTTGAGGCATCCAAATGACTTAAACAGTAGACACTAAAACTGAAGAGACATGAAGGCAAGGGACAGATTTGACCATTTAAGGTTTTGGAATTTATTCCAAATTATTCCTATCACATAAAATCACAAAATCATATTCTTATGAATGCAGACTCGCTGTACTTCAACTAAAAAAATTCAAAAAATCATTTTGGCTGTCACATGAAACTTTTTGATTAGACACTATTGCATCACATA
The DNA here is from genome assembly GCA_038381835.1 of Adansonia madagascariensis. Lineage (NCBI taxonomy): Eukaryota > Viridiplantae > Streptophyta > Magnoliopsida > Malvales > Malvaceae > Adansonia > Adansonia madagascariensis. Next base: position 52,139 of record JBBYHL010429961.1, read on the forward strand.
GCAGGTCCAACCAGCATGCCTTCATGATTTTCTTCTTGATTCATTCGGAATATTGATCGGATAAGCCTTGCATGCTTGAAAATCTTATTCACTCAATTTCAATCCTAAAATAAGAGAAAAATACAAAAAAAATGATTATCCTCACTAAAAATAGTTCATATTACTAATCAGGCATGAAAATAGAGCTATATGAATAGCTCGTGTTTGAGATTTTCTATATTCATCTGATCATGAAATCAAATATTTTAAAAGCCCATCATGTAGTGCAATCAATAAGGATTACAAAAAAAATACTAAAAGAAATTCTTAAAAGAACTATATGAAAATATTTTTTTGCAAGATTACTACGCTAGACTGCAACACTAACTTTGACACAACTCGTGATCACAAAGTGTTATGTCAATTTTCTATAACATGTTTCTAGTCATTCAAAAGTCCAATAACGAGATTAAATAGACTCTATGAATGTCCTATTTGAGGAAATAACAATAAAACTAATGTGACTCAACCTAGAACTATGCTTTTTGACATTAGCGATATGCTTCAGAGTCACACAAATGTCTCCAATTTTATTAGTTTTACTTATTATTATTTATTTTTAACAAGTGGGAGGCACACGAATACCACTCACTTGTGTGCTGTAATTAAGAACTATATGACACTATACACCGCTTTTTTTACTCACCTAAACATTATTTAAGGACCCATATCAAGGCTTACTAAGCTTAGACTCAACAAAGCACCATAAAACACTTCAAAAAAAATTTTATTAGCTCCATATCAGCTTTTAATCAAGACCTTTTATTAAGTGTACCGAGTTATTCATGAAAGAACTTATTAAACAAAACCAAAACTTGACTCTCCTATTGATTAAAAGAGCTAAGACTTGTTCTTAGGGGTTTTTTTTAGATAAATGATGTTTTAACACATTTTAAACACTTTCACATGCATTTCATCCAACATTTAGTCTACTAACCTATAGTTCTAATAGCTAATTAACTATAAACCTATACTTAACGTGAATTAGCTTTAGCTGAACCTAACTAAGCTACAACATGCTCATTTCATCCTCAATTCTCATCAAATTCTTATCTTTTAACAATCAATCACTAGTGAATGTTTAGATTTCATTTCAACAACATGCTTACTCACTCAAAACATGTTTTCAATCATTCAAGCTCACATTTCATCATTTGAGCACATGATTTAATTCAATTAAACTTAGAATTCACCTTACCCAAGCTTAATTTAGGTAAATTCATTAAGATTTCAACATTTCATCATCAAAGCACCAAGACTGAGGCTAGATCACATGAATCCTAAGCATCTAAATGCATTTTGATCTCTTTCTTTTTGTTTGAACAACTTATCAAGTTTAATAAGTTTGGATTTCATCATTAGACATAATATTTAAGCCTTATTAACCTACATTCAAGTTTATTTTAACTTACATTAGTTTACAACTTCAAGATAAACTAAGGTTTCATCACTTAAACATAAGATCCAGTAAACCTAAGCTGACTGAGCTTGAGATCTCTCTTTTTTCTATGTTTGAGCACATTTTAAGCTTAGGCATTTAAGATTTCATCAATTAAACATTATAATTTCAACTCAAAGGTGCTACATCCTATCTCACATCAAGAAAAATCACCTAGATCTAGTTTGAATAAAGTAACCGAAATGTAATCTTAATATTTCATCATAATCAAACGTAGGTGTTGAACTTTAATCTTGCATTCCAATTAAATTTCACCATTCAATCTCTTAAGCATACTTAAACATACTTAGATCAACATAAATTCAAGTATTCCTAAGCTTAAATCAAGAGAAATCATGAAATCAAGGAAAAACATAGCACTCGGACAACAAAGACATCATAAACACCATGGTTAAATGGCCTTCAAGCTCAAATTAACATGTTTCAAGCATCAAAACATGAAAATAAATTGAAATTACAAAGAAATTAGGAATATTACCTGCTCCAAGCTTTTTTCCTCCAAGAAAATGAGAGAAAATGAATATTCTAGAATAGTAAAAATTTATAAGTGTTTAAAGTTGTTAAAAATGTGAATATCCACCCATATTTATAGGTCAAAGGTTAGTGATTTAAGTTTGAATCACTCTAAAGGTAAAATTAGCTTAGTCACTAACTTTCTAACAATATTAAGGAGAAATGACACATATGCCCTTAATGAATGGATAAGCATTTTACACATTAAGCACATGTTGAAATTCAACTATGGCATATTATTCCTATGCCCTTAACATTCAATTAATCATTATGTGTCAATATAAAAAAGCAACTGAAAGTTCCAACTTGTAGTAAGAATATGTCTTAATGACTTACTCCTGGAAAATTTTAAATTTTCTATCCCAGACCTTTTGGATTAAACCCTCGAGAACTTTCAACACCTTAATTCTGAAGGTCCTTTCAGACAATCTTGATTACACATTCTTGACTCATTCCACTGTAATCAATTTTGAAATTCGAGTTGTAGAACTTTTTCAATTTCAAAATCTAACTCTAGGTTAAAAGGTTTACTTTTTATAGTTGACATTTACCATTTTGTTGATTTTTGATTGTAAACTCTAAAACAAATCTTTTTTTCATACAAATGTCATCAATAAACATACTCATCACCTTAAGAGACTTCTACCTATCAACTTTGGACATTCTCAAATTTTTTAGACTTGGGTCCCAATTTTTCTAATTCAGCACCTACCCATTAAATTAGATAAGCAAACCTAGATGCCTTATTATATTAAACTAAGCTTATAAAACTAAACTGAAACCTCAACAGGACCTTTCTATCATCTATAACTCATCTGAGAGGATCCAAACCTAGAAAATTCCATTTGGCCCTAAAATCAAGAAAAAGTCAATTAAAGGCTCAGACAAAATAAGGTGTCTATAGTATAAAACAAGCAATATTAACACCTTGTAAGAAGGTTAAGCTTATAGAAAAAAGAGAAAGTCCACTTTATTTTGTTAAATGGAAGATCAATAAAGTTAGCATTTTTAGTTTTCCAGTTAAATTTGTTCCAGTTGGTTAAGTGGAAGACTACTACAGTTGTCTTTTTTAGTTTTCTAGTTAAGTCTGCTCTAGTTGGTTAAATGAAAGATTGGTAGAGTTAGCATTTTTAGTTTTCTTGTTAAGTTTACTTTAGTTGGTTAAGTGGAAAATTAACGAAGTTAGCACTTTTAAGACTAGTATAATTAGTGAAGTAGAAGACCAAAAGAAATGGCACTCTTATATTTAGTTAACTCATCTGCCATCCTAAAAAAAGTTTCTAGTTGAGGGGCTTATCTGGTCCCAAAATGATTATGTCTATAGGTCTTTGCCTTACTCCTTTGTTCTCTGTAGACACCCTATTTTGTTCAGGCCAATATTCGAAGTATCAAAAGTCATTATTGAGGCACCATCAAGGTCATTCAGAAAAGCATGGGTCTTTTTTCCACCATTCTTGACTGAGGTAAAATGGTTTAAAGAGTTAAAGGTAAGAAAATCCACCTTTTTATGTCTCGATACATGGGCTTGAGGTATTGATACAAGGCTCCATGTCATTTAAGTTCATAAATCTTACAATTTGTATGGATACCAAAGGCCATGGTATTGCTTGGGGAGTGGTATTGGTGTTTATAATGATGCAGAGTTATGTCATAGCTAGAATCATGAATTTTGGGCAAGATGTATGATACAGGGTATGGACTATTGATAACAAGGAAAATTTTGACTGTTGTATCGATACAAATGGGTTATTATCATACCCAAAAAAATGTTATGCTTAGTATCGATACCAAGAGTCAAAAATGCAAAATTTATCGATACAAGGCTATTTGTAGTCAATGCTTGAAGGTTTTTATATTAATACAAAGTTCTTTGTATCGATACCATAAGGCAAAACTTCACCATGTCATGCCTTTTTCATACTTTTCTTCACTATAACATCTAAACATGAATATGGTCATGACATTAGCTTCAAAAATCATCCAAAATCATATGTAACTTCATACAAATCATGTTGATTTCATTTTTAGGCTTTAGACATTGGATTGATACATTTTGGAAATGCCTACTAAGCTTGGCATGGGTGCATTTCATTAGAAAATCTAATTTAATGAAGGACAAAATTGAGATTACTCATTTGATCAGCTAATGCATGGTTTCCTTTGCATGCAAAAATCAAGATTAACCAATAAAATGCTAAAAGGTTTCACATTAGTACAATGAGTCATCATGTTGTGCATGCTAAAAGTCTTATATGCCCTATTGGCTATAACTCATTTTAGTGTCTGGAATCCATCCCTATCTAATCCAACTTTCATACCTAGCTGAGAAGGTGACGTAACATTTACATAAATGACCAAAAACCTTTAAGCTCTCCTAAAAATTTTTATTCCTGTCACTCCTCTTGCACTTTTCTAAAAACCCTCTCAAAATCTCTTATTCTCGTTATGTCTACACTCAAAATCATCCTTCATAGACATCAAAACCATCCGCCAACTTAGATAGCTTATTTGAAGTGAAGTTCCAAGTTATTAATCTAGTGATCTGAATGCTTAAAAAGCTAATTTGGGGAAACTTAATTAAATGCAATGAAAGTTGAAAATATGAGATAACATCACGTTATTCACCTATTCAATTTTATTTTGGGCTTATCCGAGGCTTCAAGGGTAAACGAGATACCATTGGAAAGGTAGCTCGGCAAGGATTAATGTAAAAATATTTCAAAAATCCTAGAAAATCTCTTTCTATGAGGAATTAATTTTTGAAATCAAGTCTAATTCGACACCAAAGCATATGTAGGGGAAAGGTTGCAATAAATCTTTAAAAAATAATCTTGGACTAATTCGCAAGTATTAGATCACAAACGATACCTTTCTAGAAAGGGGATTTCATGAAGCTTTCAAAAAAATATTTAAAAAAATCCATAAAAATTTGATGGGCCAAAATTAGCAAAAGAGAATGCAAATCGCAGATTTTAAAGGTTCTAGAAAATAAAGGATTGTAACATCATAACTCATTCATCCGAGAATGTTTTTGAGGGAAAATGAGATATCATCAAAAATATAATTCAATAACCTTTAAGGAAAAAATATTAAAAAATTCTAAAAAAATATTATGGTTTAAAAAGTTAAGGCATAGTATTGCTAGTATTGAAACGGGGTTTCTTAGGTTTAAAGTTTTATAAAGCACGTGTAAAAGAGGGTTAAACATATGAATGTCTTACAATTAGGGTCATGATAGTGGAATCATAAGTCCATCTAAAGTTTTAGAGAGTTAGGCATATGGCTGACCTATTACCCATGCCATCAAATTATAATTTGAGGCTCAAAGCAAGGCATTAAATCAAAAAAGTAGTAAAACAAAGGACTTTTTTTTTTTTTTGCTGGAAACATAATTTATTTAGCCTCATTAGGCCTTGAAACCAAACATTTAGCTTGATTTATCCCCAAGATTGGAAGACCAATGGATTAAAAACAAAAAATGCATGTTAATTTTCATTTATTGAAGTTAATAAGGACTTAACTTAACGGTTTTTTTGAAAATAGGTTTTGCAAGCAATCATAGAGACATTTTAACAAACATGTGATAAACTAAACATAGTAAACACACCATTCATGAATGAACATCCAAAACAGCAATATAACTTAACATCTTATCAACTAAAATATAGTGGAGATGCATCAAAATGCATGGTCATGATCAAACTCAAAGTATGTTAGGATAAACATTTTAGCATAGATTAAAC
>JBBYHL010430000.1:0-19842 GCA_038381835.1 Adansonia madagascariensis
TTATGGTCCCCCTCACTGTATCATAAGTCGAGAATCTGTACATTCTCGTTCTCATCACATCGCGAGAGAAAAGTCTCGATCAAGAAGACATTTTCCAAGTTAGGAAAATATTTTTAAGTCGTAGCACACATAGATCCGCAAGGATCCACCTTGGGGTACGTTACGACACACCACTTTTGGTCTAACGGCAATATGGGACTAAGCAATTCATCACCATGACTTTCGATTTAGCTAGTGTGGATTTGGATTATCATGGGGAAGGATACAAGAACATGCTTCCAACAACTACCGTACATTGGAAAGAGATATACAAGTCTGGGCTGCTCTCTTACACAGATCAGACCATTTTTAGGTGTGATGCATGGAGATCAATTCAGGGTTGTGATTTGATTATTCCAAGCATAGAGGGGGTCGGTCCTCAAATGACCATTCAACCAAAGCCTTCCATGCCTTCTGAAATGGAGTTAATCAGAGAAGAGGAAGAAAGAGACCAAAAAAGAGCGATTGTCGAGAATCAAGCCCTCCAGGAAGAGATCATGTAGCTGAAGATGAGGATGGAAGCCAAAAAATTAGGATCTTCAGAAAATGAAGGAGCAGTTCACTTTAATGAAGCGTGATTGGGTGGAACAAAACAAGAATATGAAAATCATTGGTCTATCGAGGAGCTCCAGCAAATCTCCTAGTTAACTTACCAACGAAATGCATAAGCTCCGTAGAGAGATTGGAAAGTGGAAAGCTAAAGCTATGGGAAGCAAAGCCAAGGCAGCTGCATTCAAACAAAAGCAAAGGGTGCACGCGAATACATGAAGACAATGGAGGAGGTCTACGAAAAAGAATAAGCAGCTTAAAAATGCACTTCACCAAGAATGGGAAAGGATGACAGAATTACTCCAAGAAAGATAAGCACTCATTTCAGCTTTGGGGCAAGTAAGACAAGAGTTGTCTCAAAGAGAACGCGACATTGAGGCATAGGCCCAAGCATATGAGGAAATGGATGTCTGTTGGGATAACAAGTTTTGCCAAGTCCGAGATGAAAGTGACAAGTGGACGGCTAATTCGCTAGAGCGATAGTTTTATATTATCATCTGATGAAACAAATTCACTTAGCAGTCATCCAAGGAAGAATATGGTAGAGAGGATCCAAGGACTTTGAAGACAGATCAACCCAATTGGCAAATTCAACTAGACAATACTTCAATTTTTGGAGCAAGTCGAAAAGCAATATGACCAAATTAGGAAGTTCTATGGACATAATTCTAATATGATAAGTGATATGTAATTCCCTTCCAAAATCAATGGAAATTATGGATTTTGAAATCTTATAGTAAAGCAAATGCCCTTAAATACATTCATTACTCATGCATACATACACATACACATATGATTATTAATCTATTAATAATTACTTAATTCCCGAAAAATTTTGAATTCACATAAGGTTTAACCATTGTGAATCGAGACCAATCAACATCTTCAATACCCACACATAGTTACTACACCAAAACAAGAGCAAGAAGAATGGCTAAAGACCATATCGCAAGATTGGAGTGGCTCGAGGAAAGCCACAGGTAGGTTCAAGAGGCCATGTTGAAAAGGCAAGATGAACTTCAAGCTCAAATCGCACAAATGATGGAGCTATTACTAGTTAGGAGGCAAACTCGCCCCACTCAAGAAGCAAATACTTATGCTCCCACTGAAGGATCTGAGGGGGCACCAGTTGAAAAATTAGGCACCAACTCACTACCGGCCAATGCCCAGAATGTACAACATAGGGCCTTGGCAGCTACTCCTTCATCAGTCATCATCATAAACCCTGAGGCCATACCTGAAGAAACAACTACGTGAGCTATTCCCGTTTAAGAGGAATATATGGGACTAAGCATCGATGAAGAAAAGAAGATTAAGCAAAAGGCCAAAGAAGTAGTTGAGGCCGAAAAAGAAAAAAAAAAAGCAAAACTACTACCCCTTGAAAGAAGGTTCAAAGGCATAGAGGGGGTCGAATTACATAGCTGTGTGGACGTTGAAAACCTCAGCTTAGTTCGAGATCTCATTCTTCCCTCAAAATTTAAAATGCCAAAGTTTAAGAATTATAAAGGCACTACATCCCCACAGGCACATATCAAAATGTTCATCAAAAAATGGCAGGCTACTCACAAGATGATAAACTTCTGATCCATTATTTTCAGGAAAGCCAATCAGGATAGGCATTGAGATGGTACAATGATTTGAATCGTACCTAAATTAAATGCTGGGTCAACTTGGCAAGTGCTTTTCTCCAGTAATACAAGCATATAGCTGAGTGGGCTCCAAATTGTTTGACCCTCCAAAATTTAGAGAAGAAGTCAACCGAATCCTTCAAAGAATATGCCCAACGATGAAGGGACTTAGCCTCTCAAGTCTAACTACCCTTGCGGAGAAGGAAACGATAATATTATTTGTCGATACTTTATGTCTGCCCAATTACAACAAGTTGGTAGGGAACATGACAAAGAATTTCTTCGATCTTATAATCTCTGGAGAAATGATCGAATCAGCCATTAAGGTTGAGAAGCTTACATCAAGAGAGTCCTCTAGTGCAAAGAAGCTAGGAGTAGCAAAGGAAAAAGATGAAACACTATCGATCGGTTATGTGAGCTAGCCATACCGCCCAGGACCTTGCCCTTATTATCAAAATCTAAGACAAATGCCCCAAAACACTTATCTATATAGCACACATCGAGCACCTATTTCAACAACTGTCCAAGCTACCATTCCAAACCTGCTTCCCTAAAACCAACCAAGACCCAACTTTCATACATAACCCAAAAACCAATCAAACCAGACCTTGTTTTAACCCTCTTTCTTATTCATATAAGGAAATGTTTGACAAACTTTTAGAAGCAAGGCTAGTAGTGCCAATTTTAGCCAAATCGTATGAAGGCAATTATCCCAGTTAGCATGACTTAAACCTACACTGTGAATACCATGCACTGCCGGGTCACTCGATTGAAAACTGCCAACCTTTTAAGCATAAAGTTTATAGCTTTTTCAATAGAGGCACCTTCAAGTTTGATAATGCGCTGGCTTCCAATATGGCAGCAAACCTTTTGCTAGATCATCCTGAGCCTGGAGTCAAAGTCATCAGCATTAAAAATAGGCAATGGAGGAAGTTGACTGTGGAAGAGGTCAAAACACCCTTGGAGAAAATATGGATGTTTTTTACCAAAATTGGAATCCTTAGCCAGAATCGGGAAAGCATTAAAGGATAATTTGACGATGTGTCAATTTTTGTAAGTATCATCTGACTTTGGGGCATACCTTGTAGAGTTGCCCAGATTTTTGAGCATTGATTCAAGGGATGATGAATAATGGTGAGATCGAGTTTTTAAAACAGATTGAAGTGGAAGCAAAGAAATTAGTCAATATGGTGGGGGAAGGGTCGTCATAACCCCCATACGGTATCGATCGCCCTCTCATTATTCGTTGCAGTCAGACCACGCCCTCAAAGGTGGATATTACCCCTAGACTGATTATTACGACACTAACTCCGTTCCCTTATCAAGATAGTAAATAGGTGCTGTGGAAGTATGATGGTGGGGTCGCCACTCCAGAAGCTGTTACTACCTAATTGGCATCTGTCAATATCACAGGAGTTAGCCATGTTACAAGAAGCAGGCGTGTATATGGTGGGGAAACCAATAAAGCCAGTACTAAGGTGAAATCAAAGACACAAACATCTGGGAAAGTAGTGGTTATTGAGGATGTCCCAAAGGAAAAGCAAGAACCAGTAAAAGAAAACAAGGCAGCCGAATTCTTAATGTATATCAAGCACAGTGAATACAGTGTCATGGAGCAATTAAAGCAACAACCAGCGAAGATTTCCTTGTTAACTCTGTTGCTCAGTTTTGAACTTTATCTGAAAGTACTAAATCAGGCCTATGTCCCTCAGGACATTTCTATCAACAAACTTGATCGCTTGGTAAACAATATTGTCGCTGACAACTTCATCTCATTTAGTGAGGATGAAATTTTGCCATGCGGTAATATTTAGCAAAAGCCCTCCACATCACGACTCAGTGCAATGGGACCATACTACCTAAGGTCCTTATCGATAATGGCTCTACTCTAAATGTCATGCCATGGAGTACATTATCCCATGTGCCTGTAGATGTTAGCCAAATCAAACAAAGCCATGTGATTGTCAAAGCTTTTGATAGAACAAAGACGGACATCAAAGGAACTATTTTAGTTACTCTAAAAATTGGTCCTTGCCCATTTGAAATCGAGTTCCACGTTATCACTCCAACATACAATTGTTTGTTAGGGTGACCATAGATTCACACTGCCAGGGCTGTTCCATCATCCTTGCATCAAAAAGTTAAGTTTATAGTGGATGAAAGATTGGTGAGTCTGTTTAGGGAAGAAGACATAGTCGATATGACGTCTATAGAGGCTCCTTACATTAACACAAATGTTGAAACTGATGAATGCTCTTTCAGAGTTGTTGAGATTGTCAATGCAACCTTTATATCAAAAGGGTCAGTCATCTTTAAACCGAAGTTATTAAAAAGCACGCGTATGGGCCTCAAGTTGACAGTAGGGAAATGAGCCTTAGCCAAAAAAAGACTCGGGAGATGTTTGCGAGGAATCAGCTAGGCTATTAATGTCAATGGTAAGAAAAATAAATATGGATTAGGCTTCAAGCCAAAAAGAGTTTAGAAAAAAAAGTTCAAAAAAAGAATAAGAGGAAAGCAGCCATCCCTGGGTGTTGGTCAACAGTTAGGTCAAAAATCAACTCCCTACCCCTCGTTGGAGGAAATTTTTTGCCATGGAGGAGTCAATCCGGGAAGGGGAGATAAAGAAACTAGGAACATTGTTCTAGTGATCAATGAGGCCTTCGAAGAGCATCATGTGGCTGCCATTGGAAAACACGATAAAGAGTTCACTGAGGATCATAGGATTCACCTGTGCCCCCTGGATATGTTTTAAGGGATTGGACATATGCTAAAAGAAGCATAGTGTCTAGGCCAATCCCAAAGTAATAACTAAGAAATGAACTCTGTCATATATAAATCTTTTTGTAAAGGCTCATAATGTTAATTTATCATCAATAAAAATGAAATGCACGTAATTTTTCCTTATATAATCTTTCTTGGCTTTTTTCCTTTCTTACGTCCATTTCTTTTATGATTTCTTATTTTAACATCTCTTTCCTTGTTTTTTTGCATCCATACCTCATTCATATCCCATATTCTTTTGCCCATTTTTTCCTTGCTTTTGCTTTTGCAGAGAAACAAATGAATATGATTAAGATTCAGAGGTTAATTTTGAACAAACTATTTGTTTGAACGAGGTCGATCTTGAAGAAGATGTCGATGATCATATCTTGCCTCATGATTTGTTAAAAATAATTGAACAAGAAGATGAGCGCATAATACCCGATGAAAAGCACACTGAGATTATTAATTTGGGGAATGAGGAAAATGATAAGAAGAAGATTAGAATAGGAACTGCCATAAAGGCTTTCACTCAAGAAGATCTGATAAGTCTGCTGCATGAATTCTAAGACATCTTTGCATGGTTTTTTCAAAACATGCCAGGATTGGATGCGAAAATTATGGTTCATAAATTACCCTTGAAGCTGGAATGCAAACTAGTTTAATAGAAGCTAAAGAAAATAAAACCAGAAATGCTTTTAAAGATAAAAGAAGAGGTTAAAAAGTAGTTTGAATTTGGATTTCTGAAGTTGGCAAAATATCTGAAGTGGTTTGCAAACATTGTCCAAGTTCCCAAAAAAGACTGAAAAGTTAGAATGTGTGTAAATTACCAGGACCTCAATCGAGCAAGCCTAAAAGACAACTTCATCCTCCCTCATATAAACACCCTGGTTGATAATATTGTGAAGAACCATTTATTTTCCTTCATGGATGGATTTTTGGGGTATAACCAAATTAAAATGGCTTCAAAGGATATGGAAAAGACCATATTTGTCACAAGGGGAACATTTTGATACAAAGTAATGCCATTTAAGTTGAAAAATGTAGAAGCAACTTACCAAAGGGCAATGGTCACCCTATTCCATGACATGATGCATAAGAAAATTGAAGTGTACATTGATGACATGATTGCTAAGTCCTCTCAAGAAGAAAGTTATGTAGCAGACCTACGAAAGTTGTTTAAAAGTTTGAAAAAATATCGATTAAAGCTGAACCTGACAAAATGTACATTCGAAGCCAGGTCTGGAAAATTGTTGGGTTTTGTTACAATCAAAAGAGGAATTGAGGTTGATCCGGAGAAGATCAAAGCTATACAAGAGTTGCCATCCCTATGCATGCCAAAAGAAGTGAGAAGTTTCTTAGGGAGATTGAATTACATGGTTAGATTCATATCTTAACTGACGGATAAGTGTGATCCGATTTTTTGGCTTTTGCAAAAACAAGATCCTAGTGAATGGGATAGTGAATGCCAAAATGCTTTTAAAAAAGTTAAGCAATATCTCTCCAATCTATCGGTATTGTATCGCCTGTGCCGAGATGACCTTTGATCCTATATTTATCAGTGTTCGAAAGATCCATGGGCTATGTGTTAGGGCAGCATGATGAGACAAGAAAGAAGAAGCGGGCAATCTATTACCTCAGTAAGAAATTTTTGGATTACAAGGTAAATTATTCCCATATAGGGAAGATATGTTGTGCTCTAGTCTAGATAGTAAAAAGGCTCCGACAGTACATGTTGTATCATGTTACATGGCTGATCACCAAAATGGACCTAATCAAATATCTGTTCGAAGCGCCAGCTTTATCCGGAATAATAGCTAGGTGGCAAGTTCTACTCTTCAAATGTGATATCATTTATGTAAGCCAAAAGGCGAACAAAGGAAGTGCCATTGCAGAATTCTTAGCAAGCTGGGCGCTTGATGATTATCAACCATTTGATTTCAAAATCCCTAATGAAGACTTGATGAATATTACGGTTGAAGAAGAAGAAGAGTCATCAGAAGGATCCACATGGAAAATGTATTTTGAGGAAGCATCAAATGCATTAGGTCATGGAATTGGTGCAATTTCAATATCTCCAAGAGAGGATTATCACCTTTTACAGCCCGGATAATTTTTTACTGCACCAACAATGTGGCAAAATATGAGAAATGTATTATAGGTCTTAGGTATTGAAAATCTATGGAGATTCAGCCTTGGAATGGGAAACACGAGACCCAAGGTTACAGCAATATAAAAAATTAATTTTAGAATTACTAGAAGAATTTAAAGAAGTATTCATCTGTTCTGTGATGACAATCAAATGGCGGATGCTCTAGCCATCTTAGCTTCGATATTCAAAGTAAACAAGGGGTAGGAGGTGGCACCCATTGAGATAAGTATTTATGAATTCCCTACATACTACCATAACATTGAGATTGAGGCAAATGGCCTTCCATGGTACCGCGATATCAGAAATTATTTAAAAGATCGAGTATATCTACCAAATGTCTCAGAAACTGATAAGAGAACCTTAAGAAGGTTGGCACTAAATTTTGTCTTGGATGGAGAGATTTTGTATAAGAAAAGTTTCGACCAAACATTGTTAAGGTGTGTTAATGCTTCGGAAGCAAAGAAAATAAGAGAAGAAGTACATGAAAAGGTTTATGAGATTCATGCCGATAGGCAGAAGATGGCAAAACAAATCATAAGATTGGGCTTCTGAACAACTATGGAGAGTAACTGTATCAAGTACGCCCGAAAATGCTATAAGTGTCAAATCTATGCCGACAAGATTCACGTCCCACCCTCACCGTTACATGTCATGACCGTGCCATGGCCTTTTTCTATATAGGGTATGGATGTCATCAAACCCATTACTCTTGCAGCATCGAACCGGCATCGTTTCATCTTGGTGGCCATTGATCATTTCACCAAATAGGTGGAAGCTATTTTTTTTGCAAACGTCACAAGATTGGTGGTGATTCAATTTCTAAAGGCCAATATCATTTGTAGATTTAGGGTCTCTGAAAGAATTATAACAGATAATGCCTAACTTGAATAATAAATTGATGACAGAGGTCTGTACCCAGCTCAAAATCTCTAATCACAATTCGGTCACATACCGTCTGAAGATGAATGGGGCCGTAGAAGCTGCCAACAAAAATATTAAGAAGATTATGGGAAAAATGGTGAAGACTTATAAAGATTGGCATTAGAAGCTTCCATTCACTCTCTTTACTTATCTAACCTCAGTACAGACCTCGATTAAGGCAACACCTTACTTATTGGTGTATGGCACGGAGGCAGTTCTACTAATTGAAATCGAGATCCTATCACTTCAAATATTAATGGAGACTAAATTGGAAGAAGTTGAATGGGCACAAGATCGCTATGAATAATTAAACTTTATTAAAGAAAAGAGGTTGAAAGTGATCCAACATGGGTAAATATACCAGAAAAGGATGATAAAGGCCCATGATAAGAAAATTCATCCAAGACAATTTCATGAAGGAGAACTAATGTTGAAGAAAATCCTCCCGATACAAAAAGATCCACAAGGCAAATGGGGACCCAATTGGGAAGGGCCCTATGTGGTTCACAAGGCATTCTCATGAGGCACATTAATCCTTGCCGAAATGGATAGAGATGTCTTGCCAGACCCAGTAAATGCAGATAGTGTAAAGAAATACTATGCTTAAAAAAAAGAAAAAAAAAACAAAAATCGGATGAAAACTTGAACAGGGCGTTCGATTAAAGGCAATATAAGGGGGAGGCTTCAAGTTGAAAACCTGAAAGGGCAACTTAAGCAAAAAAAAAATATCAAATCATAGGCATGATATAATCAAACACACCTCTCAAAGATGGATCTACGCAGAAGCAGATATTTCGTTCAGAAGAAATCTTCAAAGATCTGAATTCAATTGTCCAAACCTTCTCTTTAACATTTACCATTATCTTTGTGACTCTCTTCTTAGGCATTTTACCATTATTTTTATAAAAAGGCCAATATTCTACTTTCTTTCCTTGAAATGCAACCTCTGTTAGACTATCTTTTTTATCGTGCTAATGTTTTTGCTAAATGATAATTAACAACTTAAAAAAATAAAGATTGAGTAAAATAGATAATAGACTAATTTCTTTGAGTTCATTTGGAATTAGGTTAAAACATTATGAAAATCTTGGTTCACATCTTAATTCCTTTAAACATTCTAGGAAGCATTAAGGGTGGATAACTAACGGTCTTAGACAAAACTCTGACGATGGAGGAAACTCAACCTCTTAAAAGATATTTATCATTTTGTTCTAGCTGGCAAGGGAGTTGATGGAAACGTTAGGTCCTTATTACATTCTAAAAACCACAGATGGATCGAGGTTGGGACAGCCCACACATGTCCAATATATCCCTTTGCCTCTAGATGGTATTGTGCATCACAAAGTCCTGTTTTCTCTCGGGGCAGGGACATCGCCTACATTTCCAATCATATCCCTTTTTCTCAACCATTAGAAGGTATGGATGCATCACAAAGTCCTATTTTCTCTCGGGGCAAGGACATCACCCACATTTCCAATCATATCCCTTGTTCCTCAATCACTAGATGGTATTGATGCATCATATAACCACAAGGGGCATCCCCCACACATTCCTAATCATACCATTCTCTTTTAGTCACTAGATGACGCTAGTGCTTCATAATTCGAATTCCTTAGAGGGTAAGAACAATTATTTTTATAAAGACAATGTCAAATTCAAGACTGGCCCCTTACCACCAGAAAGATTCACCAAGGTTTCTGAAGATGTTTTCAGGCTTTTGAAATGGGTTAAATCACGATTTAAAAAAAATAAATGAAAACTAAAAAAATAAGGAATAAATCCAATCATGAAAATCCATGCACAGTCATCATACATCCACATTCATAATTGTTTACTTCACAGGTTTAAAGTAATGAAACAAAAAGACATCAAAATGGATATTGCTTCAAAATCAAAAGGTAAGTCAAGCTTTCCTCAAAGATCTTAAATATCATATTACTTCAACCTTTTTAAGGTTCGTCTCCAATCGATTCGTACTCAATCGAATTCTTACTTACTTGGCTGTACTAAGTTAAATCTTGCTACATTTTACTTGGTCAAACTTTAGGCCTAGATATCAAACTTTCCTTTCATTTTTGTTTAACGTGATGGTTTAGCCCTGGTTAAACTTCCTTTCACTTTCATTTGACATAATGGTTTAGCCCTAGTTAAACTTTCTTTTAACTTTTATTTGATGTGATGGTTTAGCCCTGGTCAAACTTTCCTTTCATTTTTATTTGACGTGTGGTTTAACCCTGGTCAAACTCTTTTTTCACCTTCATTTGACGTGATGGTTTAACCCTAGTCAAACTTCCTTTTCACCTCTGTTTGACGTGATAGTTTAGCCCTGGTCAAACTTTCTTTTCATTTTGTTTGATATGATGGTTTCACCCTGGTCAAACTTTTTTTTACCTCTTTTAATGTGGTGGTTTAGCCATGGTCAAACTTCCTTTTCATTTTGTTTGATGTGATGGTTTAGCCCTAGTCAAACTTTTCACTATCGTTTGACATGATGGTTTCACCCTGGTCAAACTCCCTTTTGTATCCCGTTCAACGTAATGGTTCAGCCCTGGTCGAACTTGTTACGTTTAACCTTAGGTATTACCTTTGTATCCTTTATCTACCCGTCGGCTTAGTCTTAGGTAACTCATTTCATTTGTTGACCTGACTGCTTGGTCTCAGTCAATTTGTCTTATTGGTTGGTTCGTATGTTTTCGCCCCGACCAACTCATTTTCAATATTAACTTCACAGTAGGTTGAAAGTTTCCCTTTTAATCAGTAAGCTCTAATATATATGTTAATATCTCATTTTTCTTGTACTTTGTGGCCCATAAGAAATTGTGTCTATTCGGTCTTTGTCCTATTCCTGATTCTCAGCAATGGACAAAAAGGGGCAGTTGTAGACACCTAAATTTATCCGAGCTGTTTGTCCCTGAAAGTCCCAAATGTCCGAGAACGAAAATGTAGTGGCCACTCTGATGGAGGTCAACTTTCACCAGAAGGGTTTCACATTTTTGTAATTTTAATCAGTCATATATAAATAACTGTATCTACACATGATGAAAAAATCCATTTTCTCGGGTAAAAAAGATGAATCCGCAAAAGAAAATTTTTGTTTTTTAACAAGTTCTTGACAAAATTTTAGAAATTACCTCTGCAGATGATCTCACGATTAATTTTTCTATTTTTAAGAATTTTTTAAGATTTTTTTGAAAAACTTGAGAAATTGACCTTCGTATATTTTTATCGATACCTGGTGGTATTTATGCTGATATGCACTCTAAAAAATTAGAAATATTCAATGAAAAATTTGTGTTGGCATCTTATACCACAAGGTGTCAAGTTGCTCATTTTTCTAATTAATTTTGAATTTTTTTAAAGTATCACGAGTATTATACTCGTATATTATTTTAGTAAAATTATTTCAAATTTTAAATTTTGAATAATATGTTTTATTTAATTCATTTTATATAATTTTTAAAGTCTTTTTTTTTTAAAAAATTTGGTTCTAGAATATGAACTTTTCGTTATTTGTAAAATTTTGTGTAATTTTCACAAGTTTTAAATTTTAAAATTCTTTAAATATTCACATTCAACTACCATTAAATCAATTTTTTAAAATTCATTTATTTGTTATAAATTTTAAAATTTTTCCCGTTTTAAATAACGAAGTTTCTTTACTCCATAATTTTTTGGATAGATTTTTCTTAGTTTATAATTTTTAAAATTCTTTAAACATTATTATTTAATTCATATTATTTTTTAAAAAAAATTTAATGTATTTTATGAGTTTTAGAATTTTTTTTGTTATCAAGATATGGGTTTTATGCTCTAAATTTTTCGGTAAGATTTCTTCAAATTTCTAATTTTTAAACTTCTTTAAGTATTATTATTTAATCCATATCAAATCAATTTGAAAAAATTCAATTTATTTTACGAGTTTTAAAATTTTTTTTGTTACAGAGATACGAAATTTTCTACTCATAAATTTTTTGGTAGGATTTATTTGAGATTATAATTTTTAAAATTCTTCAAATATAATTGGTTAATTCATATTAAATCATTTTTTTAAATTCATTTTATTTTATGAGTTTTGTATTTTCTTTCATAATTTCTTCCACTTCCAAAAATACGAAGTTTTCTACTCCGTAAATTTTTTTGGAAGAATTTTTCTTGATTTATAATTTTTAAAATTCTTAAAATTATTATTAATTAATTTATATTAAATATTTTTGAAAATTTTAATTTATTTTATCAATTAGAATTTTTCCTGTTACCAAAATATAGAGTTTCTACTCCCTAAATTTCTTCAGTAGGATTTTTTGAAGTTCATAATTTTTAAAATTCTTTAAATATTATTTTTTAATCCCTATTAATTCAGTTCTTAAAAAATCAATTTATTTTATGAGTTTTGTATTTTTTATACATAATAGTTTTTCTCGATAAAGGTTTTTCTCGTAAAATTTTACGAGTTTGCTATTTTTAATATTTTTTTCTTGTACATAAAGATCACTTTTATTATTAGATTGAATTAAATTGATTATATGAAATTTTATTTTAAAAATATAATTTTTAATCTTTACAATTTAATTCTTATAATTAACTTTTACGATATAATTTTACATATTATATACAAATATCATTTAAAATATCTATAGAAATCAATGATATCATGCATGACATTACAAGGAGACAAGAGTTATCAATTTAAATCCAATCAATTTGTCAAAAATCAAATCATATCTCAAACAAATCAAATATAAAAATAAAAATAAATATCAACAAATTATGACATATAATAAATGAAAGGAAATTTTTATAGATTATGGATAGAACCTCACGGCAAGATGGATTCAAAAATCCATCATCTTGTCGTTCCCCCCCCCCCCCAAAAAAAATGAAAAATTCTCTCAAGCAAAAAGCTTTCCATATTCAAATTCAACTATTTTTTCGTGGAAATTTTCAAGAAATTTATGTTTAAAAGCTTTTCAAGGTAATTTTATCTAGAAATTTTGCAATCTTTGCTATATATCCATCATTTTTCTTCTTTAATATGAGTCAAAATCATTTTAAGCTCATGGATTTTATCCATGTTGAAAGGCTAACATGTTGACAATGATCAATTTCCTATATATTTGTTGATACATATAAATTTTTGTTTTAAAGTTTGATTCTCTTTTTTTGAAATATTGTTGTTTTTGATGAGATATTAATCTTATTAAATGTATATGTTTATTATATAGTGTTATCCTTAATATTTTCTTGTTAATATGTTGATCTACATATTTATAGATTCATTTTTTGTCATTTTTTTGTATTGAACTTGATGATATTTATTCATGCTTATTTTCATGATTTGTGTTACAACATATTGATGCGTATTTATTTTTTATCTTTACCGAATTTGATATGAATTGGTAATGATGATTTTGTGCTTATTGTTATCTTGATTCATATTTTTTATTCTTTTTGTAAATATTAAAAATTTTAGGGATTAAATCATAAAATACGTAAACTTTTCCATGCTATTTTTTTGATTTGGTCGAGAGCTTCATAGGCTGTTAGGGAACTGATTTTGTGTGTTTTGGAACATGTTTTAGGTGATTTTAACATTTTAGGGGCCATTATGCAATTTTAGAAAATTTAAGGGCTAAATTGCAAAATATGCAAAAATCGTGTTTTATGACCAAAAGTGCTTGGCCAAACCTTCATGTAGATTTGTTTCATGATTTTTGGGTTAATTCTTCACTGATTTGATGATTTTTTTGTGTGTGATGTTTTGTGATGTTATTTTTTATGTAAGGGTCAAAATGTAATTTTACAAAGTTAAAGGGTTATTTTGCAAAATATAGAAAAATTTTATTTTAAGGCCAAGGTGTTTGGCCGAATTCTTGTTGATATATTTGCTGTATTTTCCATGTATATTTTCATGTGATTTTATGATTTTTAGGGCATTTTACCATGTAGGGATTAAAATGAAAATTTTAAAAGTTTAGCGACTAAATAGCAAATTTTCATATTTATGGGGGCAAAATGTATATTTCATCGGTTTTAACAATTTCTATTATTTCTATGGCCTTCCGTAGGGATATAGAAATTTTTAAAACTCTTCGTATTTGTTCAGTCCTCCGAAGGATGCGAAATGTAATTTTCAAAAATCTAAGGGCATTTTGGTAATTTTTCTCACTGAGATTCTTTTATACCAAAGGTTAATATTTAGGATTCATTTAGCCTTCTAAGGTCGTTTTATTGTCCATTAGGGGTACCGGGATACTTTTATGTCGAAGGTATACTTAGGGGCATTTTCATAATTTTTCTCACAGGGATGCTTTATGCCAAAGATGAATGTTTAAGGTTCCTTTAGCCTTTTAAGGTCATTTTTGAGTCCATTAGGGGTACCGGGATACTTTTATAGCGAAGGTATACCCTAAGGGCATTTTCATAATTTTCCTCACCGGATGCTTTTATGCCAAAGGTGAATGTTTAAGGTTCCTTTAGCCTTTTAACGTCATTGTTGAGTCCTTTAGGGGTACCGGGATACTTTCATGGTGAAGATATACTCAAAGGGCATTTTCATAATTTTTCTTATCGAGTGCCTTATTGTCGATGGTAAGCTTTAGGAATATTTCAATTTTCCTTAGAACCCAATCCTAAGTAGTTACCGGGTGCTTTAATGTCGATGGTAAGCCTTAGGAATATTTTAATTTTCCTTAAAACTAAATCCTAAGTAGTTACCGGGTGCTTTAGTGACGATGGTAAGCCTTAGAGATATTTTAATCGTTCTTCAACCTAGTCTTAAGTAACCACCAGGTGTTTCTATGCCGAAGGTATACTTTAAGGATAAGTTCATTTTTCTTTTATCTTTTTAGTCCTTAGATTCGAATTAGTACTTTAGTGTCTAGACCGAGTCATAGGTCCTCTATTTTTGTTTCAACTAATTCGTATGTCTTTGTAAAATAAAGCAATGTCTCAGAGTTAGAGTGATGCATGAAATTCTTCCCACCCATATGTGATAGGGGTTTTACAGATTATTCTAATGACGAGATACCCTTTTCAAAATGGAAATCGGGATTTTTATACAAATAAAAACCTTTCACATTCTGCCAAGTACTCTAGTAGGATGTGAAAGACATTTTGGTCTTTTAGAACCTTTTAGGTCCCTTTGGTTTTTCATTGGGGTATAAAAGGGAATAATAAAAACTTTCATGTCCCATTGATTTTCCGGTGGGGGTGCGTAAGACGTTTCGATTTTCAAAATGCAAAACCCTAATTTTCTCTCATGGAATAATAAACTCTTATTTTAACAATACGAGAATTATAATTAAATACCACATATTGAAGCCGGATAAAAATTAAAGTTCAAATTAACCATAATCAATAAGATACCAATTTTGGGCACTTCGAGAGGGTCAATCCTTACTTGTGGTTGTAACAGACTTCCGAACCTTTAAAAACGATCTCTGGAACTCCATAGACCATGGAATTTATCTTTAGGGTTTTGTGACCCTTAAAGCATTAATTCTGACAAGTGACCAATCTCACTTGGCCAAAACAGGTTGGTGGTGACTCCAAACAAATGGCCATTTTCTAATGACTATTTAGGGTTAAAGGCGAACGATTCATCTTAACTACCGAGTCCCCGGAAATAAGAGAATATTAATATCGATATGGCCCAAAAAAAAGAGAAGAATAAATAGTTTTGAAATAATGATACATCACCACTTACATAGGCAAGGGCCGTTTAAGTCGAGCTTGGTTAGGATTCGCATCCAAGCCACGCATCAATATTACATAATATATATTAATTTTATATTTTATATGTTACGTAATTTTTATCATATAAAAAATACATATATGTAATATTATAGTGTAAATATTAAAAATGAGGTTAATTATTTATATTTGTAAACTTAGTGAAAGAAAAATATTAAATTAATAAAGATCAAATTTTAAAAAATAAATTGTAAAAAAAATATAATATGGACAGGCCTAAATGGGCTTGGACTATCCATTTACAAATGTCTGCAAGCTTGAGCAAAATTAGAGGTCCATATTTATCGAGCTTGGGCAAGCATATTTTATGTTAGTTTCATGTTTAGGCCGGAACCCGGCTCATAAGCACCCTTAGGTACAAATGTTCCTTGATAATACATACTAATTTTTAAGCTTTTTTTGTTCTTATTATGGTACTTATCTCTTCTACTGTGTTGTTAGTCTAAGTTTAATATATGATTTTTTTATATGGTATTACCTATAATGGCTTTTATATTTGTTAATTTGCCTTATTATTTTGTTATACTATTATCACTCTAATTACCATTACTTGAAATAACAATAATATAATAAGAATAATATTCAAAGAAGAATCTAAAATTTCAATAGCAAAATATATAAACTCTCAATATTTAATGAGTTTAACTAATTAAATTTAAAAAAATAAATGGATGATATACTTGATTGACAATATTTTCAAAGCTCATAATATAATTTACTTTTTAATAAATTATTATTTCATCACAGATAAAATATAAATTAAGTTTTTCATATTTAGTTAAATTATTAAAAGAATATTAAAATAAAATTTATAATTAAATTTTTTGCTTTACAAAAAATTATTTAATTATAATTTCATCATTTTTTTTTAAATTCAAGTTCGGGTTTAGGCCCTTTCGAGTTTGGATTCATTTTGAGTTCAAGTTATTTCAAGTTTAGGTTCTTTCAGATTCAAGCCATTGAGGGTTTAAATTTTTTCGAGTTTGGATTTTTAACTTTTTTTATCAAATTAAGTTTAATTCAGGTATGAATTTGGATTTTTTCAAATGAATTGTCGAATTCAGATTCATTTTGCCACCTCTAGATAGATCTACACTAACCTATTAAGCCAAATCTTTTGGTGACCTCTTTGAGTTAGATATGATAAACGCCTTAGAGATTGTTCATATGGATATATAATTTTGAATTTCAAATATTTTAACTTTTAGTTTCATATTTCAATTTGAATATTATTACATTAGAATTGTTATGATGTTAATATTATGATTTTTATTGATTTTAATATACTTTAATTCATTTACTAGAATTTAAAAATTTTATGAAACTTTGATTTTCAATATATTAAATTGATAATTTCTATAATAAAATCAAGTAATAAAATTTTAAAATAATAAAACAATATTTAAAAAATTCATTTAATATCATTTTCCCTCGCATTCATGTCATTTTCCCAAGAAAAAATTCCATGGGAAAAGGAATTATTTCTTGCAAAATTAAAGATTTTTACCCACAAATTAAATAATGGGAAATAAGCATTTGTTTACCACAAAATATTTTGAGTAAAAACTGACGTTTTCCATTAATTATTCTCACGAATTATTTAAAGATGCACATTTCCGTCCAACTAATTGTACAATTATTTACTAGTAATTCAAAAAAGCACCTTCTTAATCGATTTCATGCATAGTCCTCTCTAGTTTTAGCCCATATTTGCTTTGTTCCACCATTGTTTCCTTCAAATCCACATTTTCAAAATTTTCTTGACTCGTTGACTTTCTCTTCTTTTTTTTTTTTTTTTTGACTATTACTGCCTTCCTCTACTTGTTTCATGTATTTCAATCTATACTACATTGAAACATAAATTATGATACTCGACTAATTCAACAAAGGCATATTTCTATACACTAACCTTGGTGAAAAGTACAACCATCCCATGCATAACAATTTTCAGGTGCCTCGTCTAAACAACTTGAGGAAAAAGGATCTCATTTGCGAAATGCCATAAACCCTATGTTATGTAAGCTCGAATATGAGTATCTTATATAGGTACGTATCTAAGCGTCAAACCAATCATGTGTGGAAAGTTTTGGTCTTGCGGAGTCGGCTAAAAAGTATCCAATAATAAAATGAGGGTATGGTGATACATTATCTAAGAATATTACAAAAAAAATATATTAATATAATTTTAGTATAAATATTTTTTTTTAATTTTCCCTTACTAGAAAACCCAAAAAAGAAAAAAGCTTTCTTTTAATTATCTTGATACTGAAATTCAATTTCATTATTAAATCATCTTAAATAATTTTTCTATAAAATAATATGTAAGTATTTTTTTTCCTTTACAAACCTTAAATTGCATAAAATAAAATTAGATTTTATATATTCATAACCCAAGGAATTTAAGGGTCCAACTATATTTTGGGCTTGACAAAGACTAGTTATTTTTTTTAGAGAGGGGATTATAGGCCTAAACTTTTGAAGCCCAAGTTAAAATAAGACACAAAACCCCAATTTCTCATCATAACCCATTCAATCTTTTCACCTCTTTCTCTCCTTGTCTTCTTCTTTCAGATGCACCCATTCAATCTTTTCACCTTTTTTTTCTCTCCCCGTCTACTTCTCCTTTCAGCTGCATATGGAACTAGACTGCCCTTCCTTCTTTTTTTTTTTTTTTCATAATAGCTGCTTTTGTTGAACTTTGTTGAAATTGAAACTTGAAATCTTTTCCTTCTCTTTCTTCAAAAGAACGGCTATGATAAATCTTATCCTTTGCCTTTTTTTCCTTGTTTAAGCTACTATGTTGTAGAGATGAACTCCAACTCTCATCATCTCCCTCCATGCAACCTTCCCTTTGGCTTTGGTTTTTGAAAAAGCCGAGTTCAGATGTAAACTGTCTAGTCCAACATATATATCGTGTCGATACCCATATGGTGTCCTAGTGACACGGATATGGCACCTTAAAGTGCCGAGTTCATGTATCAGAGCATAAACCAATAACGAATCACAACTTAATAACTATTAACAGCCAAAGAATACATATGCATCTTATCATCAACCAATAAAAACTAATTACTTAATACATATTGTACCACATTACAAGACACGCATACCAATAGATAAGAGTTAATATATGTTGCTAGAAATTAGAATTAATTAACCCTAAACTGATAAGGAGAAAGGAAGGAATTGGTTAACTACCAAAAGCATCCAAGGGCAACGCTTGAGGTAACAAAAGGTAAACGACGTTGAAATCTCTGAAGGCAATGGGAAATGTCAGAAGGGTTTTTCTTAGGAGAAACCGATGGCTAAGCGCACAATGGGTGGCGGACGGAAGAGGGTGGCAGGTTTGGTAGAAAATCGATGGAGGATTTTTCCAGAGAGAGATTGAGTGTTTTTTTTTTTTTTAGGAGAAAGCTTGTTCTTAACCTTTTTTGAGCAAACCGATTACTTTATTTATTTTTTTCTTTTCACTGAGTTAAATGACACAATTTTTAGCTAAAGATCATCTGATAAAAACTTAAATTAAGGATCTAACCTTAAAACTTACACCTTAATATTCTTATTTTTATGTTATCCATTTTGTTTTCATCACTAAAATCTAAAATTTCTCCCACCAACTTTGGCAACTATTCCTGGTTGGTATTGCCTGATCAAAAGCAACCGTGTCGCCAGATCAAGGGTCAATGACATCAATTGCGGAAACTATTTTTTAGTTGTTCCCATGCATTCACGTAGAGGTGGCAAAATGAACCCAAACCCGAAAATTCGCTCGAAAAAACTTGAGCCTGAACTCGAACTGAACCTGATTTGATCATAAATTCAACGGCCCGAACCCGAAAAAATCTAAACCCGAATGGCCCGAACCCGAAATAGCCCGAACCCGAAATGACCCGAGTCCGAAACGACCCGAACCCAAAACGACCCGAACCCGAGCCCGACCTGAATCCGAACCCGAATTTAATAATAAAAATAAATATGAAGAAATTATAATTAAATAATTTTTTATAAATCAAAAATTTTAATAATGAATTTTATTTTAAT
>JBBYHL010430021.1:9110-19841 GCA_038381835.1 Adansonia madagascariensis
AAGTCGAGTTCTTTAAGGGCAAAGGGTAGAGGGAGAGAGGGGGTGCATAAAAAGGGAAACAAAGGTTAATTGAATATGACACGATAAGGAAACAATTAATTATTAATAGAGAGATTTTCCTTTTTCTTTTTTCTTTTTTTTCCCTCTTTTCTTTTGCCATAATGACACCAATTTTTGTGCTGTTTATTACTATTGACTTCACAAACCTCAAACTTTATCAAAAAAGATACAATTTTTTTTCATAATATATTGTAATACTAATTTGAAAAAAAAAAGTAAATGAAGTTCATGAAATATAAATTTTAAAGATATAATTCCCACTCAATGGTAAAATTGTATATTTTTTTATAATATTTTAAGAATGCATTATTTGATATTAATTTATTGTATTTAAAATTTTATTATTTGAGTTTTTTTTAAATATCAAATTTTATTTATAAATTAAAAAAATTCATATTCTTACCAATTGGATTAATTTTATGATTCAAATATTATATATATTTTCAATATAAAAAGTAAGGTTTGATTTTATAGCTTATAAAATTGTTAAAATATTTCGTTAAATTTGAGTAACTAGAGATGAATTATAAAAATATTTTACTAATTAGCTTATGATTAAAACCCCCCAACAAGAAGTTGTAGTGCTTTAATAACTAGTGTAAGGTAGATTAAAATCATAAGATTTAATTTAATATAAAACCTCCCAACAAGAAGTTGTAGTGCTTTAATAACTAGTGTAAGGTAGATTAAAATCATAAGATTTAATTTAATATAAAAACTTTTATTTTTTAAAATGAGTCATAATTTGAACCTCAATATGCTATTTTTCACTAGGTATGATTCATAAATGATCAAAATTATAAAATAATATTAAAAATTTCACATTTGACGTACACATATTTATTTAAAAAAATATATAGAACTAAATAATATTTAAAAAAAAAAGGTTAAATGTATGGTCCACATACCCTTGGATAATTCTATTATAATTCATCCTTTTGTCATAACAACTGCACCAGAAATTTAGGGACTCCATGTGGAATTTAGGATTGTGTGTATGACCGAAATAAAATTGATTTTCTAGGGAGTGCCTCATTTGCTAAAATTAGTTAAATTATTATCTATAATAATTATAATAATTTATGTCCAATGAAACGCTTAATACTAGCTAAATTGATAAATCGCATTACAAGTCATGATTTACTTAATATGATACGTTAAAGAGTACGTTTAGATAGATTTATTCTGGATCAACTAAATTTAGATAATATAAAATATAAGAAACTTAAAATTAGTATGAATTACTACTTAAATAATAAAAAATATTTTTATTTAAAATTAATTATAAAATTAAATATTAATATAAAATTTTTAATATATTTAAATAATAAAAATATTTAAAAAATTAAATTATAAGTAAATTTTTTTAAAATTAATTCGATTTGATTTATATTTAAGTCTTTCCTCGATAAAACCAAAAAAAAAAAGTCGAATTAGTAAATGAAAAGGAAAAATGATGAATATCTTGGTAGGAGTTAGGGGGGAGAGAGAGGGAGAGAGAGAGAGAGAGAGAGAGCCCATCGAATGTATCCCATGAGCAGAGGCCGTGAGGTGTAGGGCCCGCTGACATGACAACCACGTGGGCTTGTCAGGTGCACGGAAAAAACGGCTTCTTTTCTTTCTTTTTCCGCTTTTATCTTTATAAAGTAGTCAAGTTAGCTTCAAAGTTATTATTATTATTATTTTTTTATTTTTTAATTTTGGCCCATTTTAACTGCATCATCTTATTTTATAGTTTTTTAAAATCAAAATATGTAATCAGACGGTTGACCTGATGACAATGAATAAGATAACATTTCATGTTTAGACTATCTGGATTGATACTAATTAGGTAAATTTTTTTGATAATATTATATGTTAGTTATAATTAACATGGAGTAGGAAATGTTTATCAAAGTGTTTAGGGGTTTAAGTTGGTGAACTTCTATAATAATGGGGATGACGAGGTGCTGTCTTTTTATTTTTTAATGGAAATTGATTGTTAGTACTTTTGATGTTATAATTCCATCCATGAAAAGGAAATGTTTACATGATAATTATTTCATGTTCAATATAATTAATTTGTAAAATTTAAGAATTTCGTATTTGTAAAATGAAAAATATTAATTGGTATTTAATGGCATTTTTTAAAATAGTATTTACAAAAAAATACATATAATTAATGATTTTTTAATTCAGTAAAAACATAATGCACTAAATGCAAAAGTACTTAAAAAAAATGACAAATATTGTATTCATTATCATCCTATAGTCTTACTAGCAAAAAAAAACCCCTTGTTTATTAAGTGCATAAGAAGTTAAGGATCACCACCTCCCGGGTGAAGTCTATCGTGTCTGGCTTTTTGGGCCCGCAAAGGGAGGCGAAAAGCTCGACCTTCGTTAAAATATATCATTTATAATAATTATATTATAATTAATTAATATTAATATTATATAAAATTTATAAAAAATTATATAAAATTCATATTTATAAATATAAGATTTTTATATAATTTTTTATTTTAATTAAATAATTATAATATTATAATAAAAATTTTGTAAGTAAAATAATGTGTTCTCTCCACCCACATGAGCTGTTACACGTGACAATACAGTGCTCTTGATCTGACACATCAGACTGCTGACGTGGTCAAACGGGGTTCCGTTCCTGCGATTGGGTACTTTGGGCTGCCAGGGGATGTTGGCAAGAGATTACGGTGTACAGTTTATAGAGGCTTTCCTCTTCCACTCTCATGTCCTAAGCGTGTATAGAACCGGCTTTAGGTACTGGTTAGCCTCGAAAGCGAATGTGCTAGCGCGTGGAAACTAATCATAAATTTGCCAAAGATTCCATTAGGGGGCCCCTCTAAAAAATGGAAATGCGACTCTGAATAATTCTGTATCTTTGTCTTTAATAGAACGCTTCACCAATTAATTTTATTTTATTTTTTAATTTTATTAACTAATATTTTTATAACATTGTTAAAAATTAATTTTTATATTTATCAATAAATATAAAGTTTTATTATGATTTATAATTAATATATTGATAGTATATAAACCGTCACCTTATTAAAAATAAAATTATTTACTTTTACGTTTAAATTTTTTTGATGAAATAACACGATCTGATTTATTAATTGTGTGTAATTTATATATTGTCAATAAATTAAAAATAAATCCTTTATATTAAACATAAAAATTAATTATTTTATTCATAATTTGTAGTGATAGAATGAAAATATTACTGTATTTAATAATTTTAAAGAATTAACTTATGATACTCATTAGCTTTTATTTAATAAAATTTCAATTTCGTTTTAAGTTTTGTGACTCTTAATGAGACCAACAAATTCCAGTTGAAAAATAACATTAAGAGGGAATATGTTTTGCCATTAGCAATGAATGACAGATAGAAGAAATTATAAATATTCATGTTTAAACGTTATGTTTTAAAAATATTACATAAATTAAATTAGTTCTACCTTTTACAATAAAGTCTGGTTTTTTTTTTGGACATTGTGCACGACAAAAACGAAGAAATTTCATATGGTGGTTGGGTCGAAGGTTGATTTTAACAGCAAAAACAGTACATATGACTAGTTCATGTCTTGTCGATAAAAGGGAGAAGAGTCCTTGGTCGTTAACTTGTCTATTACTTCAAAATATTTTAAGAATCCTTAATTTAGGTTTTATCCTAAAGAAAGTGATTTGGAAGGATTAAGAAAAAAAAAAAAAAGTGGAGTCGAAAGCGACACCCAAATCTTAAAAAGGTGACACTAATATTCAATTGTTGTAGCGTTTAGATTCTACAATTACATGGGATGCTTTGATTTTGTTTATTTAAGTAAAATTTATAATTTTATCTTATTAAAATTAAAAACAAATCTTTATTTCCTATTTATTATACTATTTTTAATTTATTTTAATAAATTTTTAATTAAATTTATATTACTTAAATTATGATTATAATATCAACAAAAATAATAAAAAAATAAAAATACAAAATTTAAATAATATAAAATATTAAAATTCATATCGTAAATTAAATATGATGTTCTAATAATTATTTGTCATCCATTACTTCTCACCTAAATAAATCAATCTGTTCTCTTCATTTCATTGATATTTTCGTAATCACAATCAATAAATTTTAGTCACACCGTTAAAACGACAACTAAGCCAAAAACCATGCATTTATCCCCTGGCCGTCACATCCTTAGTATCTATCAAAAAAGTTGCTTTAAATTAAAAAAAAAATGGTTCCAATTTCCACAAAAAGTTTATAATTAAACTTCAATTGTATAATATTAATTATTATTATTATTATTATTATTAATTATCGATTGCTTTATCAATAAGATCATACCACAAATGATTGAACTTATGTTCTTGGCATTTTAACAGCTTCCGGTCACAATCAAGCTTAACTGGCTAGCGGTAGACTGGTAGTAGTAGATATATTTTGAGAACTGGTGGGAACAAGTCCAGAGAGGATGAAGGCTACTTCCACTATCACTTTAAAAAAAAAAAAAATTGGCCCCTCTTACCTCTCCCCATCTTTCTCTACCTTTTTTAATAGATTTGGCAATTGTATAATAGCATATTATTTATATATTTTTATATATTATAATTATATTTAAAATATTATTTATTTATTTAAATTTTAAATATTTATATTATATAAATTTTAATAAATATAAATAATAATATTATTTTTATGTTATTTTTATTATATAATATTGTAATTATTTTTATATAATATTCATATTATAAAATTATATAACATCTAAAATTATCAATTATATATTTTATTTCTAACCAATTTTTTTCTCTCTCTTTCCCTCCCAATTGCATGCACTTACACATGACCTTATAACCACAACAAAGGGCAAATGGGACCTCTCCTTCTCTATCTCATTTCTGCCACCACTTTCTTTTTGGTCTTCATCAACAGAAAACTACTCTTTAATACACCCTTCAATTTAGATTGTATAAATTTTATATACACTACATATTATAATATAAAAATAATATAAATATTTGAATGCAAAAAATTTTTAAATATGATTATGATATTTTTATATAAGATTTTATTAGAAATTCTCTAATCAAACTTTTTCTATTTTTTGACGGTGCATAATTTAGAGCTTGTGCTTTCAAAATAATACATTCGTATTATTTTTTTAATTCATGTTGATGACATATATACCGTCAGGAACTTAATTTACGTAATACTACTATATTTTTAAGGAGGGAAAAAAAAAGAAAAGGAAAGAAATAGATTGTACCGTGCAATTGGAGAAGATGAGGTTAAGGGGTTGAAAATGATATTCCCACAAACTGAATAAGACATTTTGAGAAACTGTATTGTTGCTCTGTGTAATGTCATTGTTCCAATGTGGTCCAAGCAGGATTCAATGGTGAACAAAATTTTGAGCTTCTGGCTAAGCCACAACGATATACGATCACCATCTCTACTCCTCCAAATATAAAATATATATATATATTTAATGGTTGCTCTAACATATACATGCTAAGTTACAATGATCTAAGTTCGGATGAATCAAGTTTAAGTGAGTGTTAATATAAATATATGTAATTTTTTATATATTTTAAAAAATATATTTATATATTCATGTTTAAATATATCGAATTCAAACATCAAATAAACACATTTAAAAATAATAACAATGAATGTAAGTAACATAATTACTCAAAACCCCAAAAACAAGGTCTCCCTATCCAAACATTGTCTTTCATAGTGTAAATTGTCTAATTTAATTTCCCAATGGAAAGCCATACTATAACGAGTGCCTAGTAGCCGTTGATTTCGTCCCATCTTGTCTTTACATGGATAAACGAGAAAAAAAAAAAAAAAGAAAAGGAATGAATAATCGAAGGGAGAGAGATGGGCTAGAAGGAGGCAATGAAATATTGCAAGCAACTCCGATGTAAAGGGCAGCCTAGTTTCTTGCAGCTACTCTCCTTTGTAAAGGGTTTTTAAGAGAGATCAGAGAGCTAGAGAATTAAGGATTATTACATATCCTATACGATCCAATTTTTTTAAAAATATTTATATTTAATATTTTGGTTTATATATATTTCAACATAAATATAAAAATAAATTTTTTTTAAATGTATAAAAATTTTAAAAAGTAAGTGTATATATATATATATATATGGTACTCTTGAATTCGGATAAACTTAAATTATATCAATGGAGTTGGGGTGCGGGCTGTTGGGATACTGTTCTGTCGCTTGTTCCATTTCACTTGCGGCTATTATTTCTAATCATTTAAGGACGATATCGAAACCCCAGGGCCAACCTTTCTCTCTTTTAATGCAATATTGTGCCTCTACTTCTATGTGCATTCATTTCATTTTACTTCTCATTTTTTTCCCTTCTTTACACTCCATCATTAGAATTTTTCACTTCGGAAAGAGATCATGCAATTCCCTTTTTGCTAGGAGGCAGATTAACACTTTCCTATTTAATTAACCATGCATTTTATCTAGAAAAAAAAGAATATGATTTATATATGGGCATAATTTCATCTTAAAAAAACCCTAGACCCCATTTATAATTAAGCAAGACATTTTATCTAAAAAAAGATTTGTATACATATACATGAAGAATTTATTTTTGTTATATAATTACAAGTTTTCTTTATGTTGACATCATATGTAACACAAACTTTTGTAAGGAAAAAAGAAGCTCGAAACTTTGTTTGAAACCTACACTTTTAATTAGATGATGAGATGGGAGTTGGATTTAATTCATAATAAACCCAAAAACGGAAAAAAAATCTATTTACATACTTAAAGGTTAAAGCCTTTTGAAATTATATAAATATCAAGCGTCATCGTAAAAATTGTTAGTAAACGCTATGTGTTAAGGTATTGCCAATGACACATAGGTTACATTGAATTTATTAATTTTTTTTAAAAAAATATTAATTTTATATAAATTATTAACGAAAATTTAAACTCTACAAACGGTTAGTAAACTAATAAATATTTTTTATTATATTATACATGTAAGAACAAGCACCTTTTTACATTTAGTAATTGAATTTCATTGGTAATGTATTAGATGATTTTTTAGATATATCTAATAAAATAGTGATAAAGTGATAATTTTCTAAGTTTATTGGTAGAGTTTAAAACTTTATTAACTAGTTGTTAAATAAATTTCCATATATATATATATATCTATATATGTTACATTTCTTTCTAACCCATTTTAAGCAACATGATTGAAAGTTTATAAGTTTAGTTTTAGATGTCTATTTATTGCAATCTTAATAATTTGAAGATATATAATTTAACAATTTTGGTTGCCGTGAAAAGAGAAGGAATCAAGCAGCGAAAGGCTGAATTAGGCTAAATTTTGACTCATTTTGAGTTCTGTATTTATGAATATTTCGAAGTTTTCGTGTTTTTGGCATTTGCTTGAATCCAGGGACAGAAAGCATGTTTTGTTTATGCTTGAAGATTGAAAGAACCTATATATATATATATATATATATATCAGATAATAGAAGCATTGTGGGGGGGGGGGGTTATAATTGTGGAGCTTCGGGGGATCTCTCAACCTCTCACATGGTCTGAACAGGCAAAATAAACAGTACAAAGAAAAGCAAAGGTTGTCTCTTTATTTTCTCGAACAAGAAAGATTTGTCAAAAGTGAAGAGCAAAGAATCAAAGAGTTTGGACTCTGTACATTAGTGTATTGTGCATTTATGCACTCATGAATTTATTGGATTCTCAAGTTCAAACCCATCTGACGTTTGATGCCAATATCTACAGTAACCTCCACTTGCTCTCTTAAATCCATTTTTCATTAAAAGGTACTAGGAGAAAAGGGGAAAAAAACACACTTATCGTTACTTGTAGTCGTAGGATAGACAGTATGCTGCATTCTTTAGCAACACATAAATAATATTTGGTAAACTTTCTTGATTACAAAATATTAATAATTTTAAATATGATAGGATTATAAAATATAATATCAAATAATATTTATGTCAGAAACATGAATATTGCTTATCTAGTTAAAAGATTAGGATACTAAAGAGGATTTGATTCTTAATATCATCCAATTTCACCGGAAAAAGCTAGTGAAATAGACTGTCTTGCCAGTTCTCTCGGCAGGCCACCAATATTTTCCCTCTCCATACCTTTTTCCCATTAACTGTGCGGCTATCGGCTATGCCCTAAGAATTGAGAGGATTGTATCTCCATTTCTTCGGCATTATGGCTTTATTGTCCTTTGTGACTCGTATCGTATCGTATCCTATCCTATGCTGTTGCGTGAGGCAAAGTGGGCCTCACCACAGTTGTGCCCCCAAACCACTTTACGTTAGGGTTTCAGGCTCCAACAGCAGAGAGAGCTAAGCAAATTTTAGATATATATATATATATATATATATATATATATTTGGGCCATGATGCAGCATCTTTCTTGCTGGCAGACTTTCAAGTAAAAGCTAGCGTAAGCAACATCTGGATACATTAATTTGTTGAGAATTTTCTATGGTTTGGCCCCATCGGCCATTATATATGTAGAATGTCAGATAACACTGTTATTGGATTGCTATTAACACTAAATACAGATATGAAATTAATACACTGTAGATCGGGGGTGATTTGAACGTGAAATTGAAAACAGTTGTAAGTCATTACCTTCAAGGTTCAGCTATGGAGAATTATAGCTGTAAGTATTAGTACTACACTTTCTTTTATTTCTTTTCCCAGTTTTTCTCTCTTGATGTACATTACACATGCAGGGGGGGCCAATGAAACTCTCCGGCAATTTGATGTTGCTATCAACGATAGTTCTTTCTTGAGGTAAAGATAAGACTTTGTGCAATTGGCTTAACTTTAATAAAAAGGACAAATGTCGTAGAAAATAGGACTCGAATTTGAGATTTGTTGGATAATACTTTTTTATCAGTAATTGCTTGAAATAACGAGGCTAAGCCCTATATTCAATCAAAAGAGACATTGCTTTTGATTGTACAACAGATTACAACACTCAACTGAATTTGATTTTGAAAAAAACAAAATGAATAAATAAACAGAAGAGCAGTAGCTGTGTAATTATAAGAACTAAGAAGATCAGATCAGTGACGTGGAGAAAGACGAGTTGAAAGCGTCCGACGGCCAACCGGGGCTCATAACTCTTACATGCAATGGATGCATGCAAATGCCATTTTGGACAGGAGCTAATCAGTCAAAAGGGACCAGTCAAAGGCAGAATACAACCCGTTGCAGAATCAAAAGTCGACAGCGGTAAAGACAAGTTTCTCACATCTACAACTGCTTTTTACCATCATAGCAAAAAACCCAACATCCCACGATCAGTGCTACTACATTCAAATTTTTTTTTCATTTTTTCAATTTGTCGTTTGGTCAAGATGCAGCTTGGACTCGTTTAATTCACGATCAATTTAGTCTCTTTCGAGTAAATCGTTTACTTGTCTGACAAAACTTGCCCTGAAAAGCAAGCAAAATAGCTGGCGGGATCAATGCATTTGAACAGAAAATGTCCTATTAGTTTAGCTAGACTTTCTCACAATAATAAAGAGAAAAATGAAAGTTGGTCACCATCCAGCTGAAGACACAAATTTGTAGATAAAGGTTTAATTATCCAAAGAATACATTTCACATACTATACTACCAAAATGGCATCTTCATTAGTCAAATAGAATACATTAAAAATGAAATAGCTATTAGATAAAAATAGAATAAAAATTAGATGTTAAATGTTTGATTCGTGAAATAAAATAGAGGAGGAATGCTTTTAATATGTTTTATTGGTTAAATATGCAAAATCTCATGACTTAATATACCAAAAATGGGATGGCTTGCCAACACCAAACATGATCAAAGAAATTAAAGTTTATTGTAGCCAGCTAGCTTTAGGAATTAGGAATCGATCTTCCCAGCAAATGTCCTTATCTTAACCTTATAATAAAGGAAATGGGATTTGACTAATTTCCACTGGTTTTTGTTCTGTCGCCAAAATTCGTTAAAAATTATTTTCC
Organism: Adansonia madagascariensis; assembly: GCA_038381835.1. Taxonomy (NCBI): domain Eukaryota; kingdom Viridiplantae; phylum Streptophyta; class Magnoliopsida; order Malvales; family Malvaceae; genus Adansonia; species Adansonia madagascariensis. Next base: position 19,202 of record JBBYHL010430021.1, read on the forward strand.
TTTTTGAGGTTTTTAGGTAGTGTTGCTAACTGTTTCATATCTATCAATCTATAAATATACTTAGAAGCACTTGATTCCACTAAATTAATTACCGACACAAAAAAAAAAAAGAAAAAAAAAATATAAAAACCTTTTGAAATGCATTATTCAAATCTTAAATGAATCACTCTTAAAAATATTGCATCAATTCATTAAATTAAGTTTTGAATTCAAACTATCTTTTAAAAATCCTAATCAATACAGCTGATACGGTAATATCACATGAGAGTTTTATGGATAAACCCTTTTTAAGAAAAAGAACAGAGAGGGTCTCAGTACTATATATATAGTTGATAATAGATGGTTGTATGGTAAGGATATACTGAGGTATTGCTGGGAATATTTTAGGTTGAGAAAGATGAAGTGATAGTGGGGAGGGAGACCAGAAAGAGAGTAGTAAAGTGCTGCTTTTAAGGATTTTCCCACTCTCTCAATGCAAAGCCCTATCTGGCCAGTTGCCATTTCTTTCAAAGGCATAAAACCATAAAAACATATATATGTATATATATATATATATATATATATATATATATATATAACTTCATATGATCTATAACTAAAATGACGAAGTAATGCCTCATACACTTGAACGGGTTCCACA
>JBBYHL010430042.1:0-13149 GCA_038381835.1 Adansonia madagascariensis
TACCCGTGAGGAAAGCATCAACAAGATTCTTTTCCTTGACTTTTTGATTTTTAATTTCTTTTAAAGTAAAAAATATAATTTGGTAAATAATGTGCGTTTAAAATTTTGAAAATGAAAAAGGAAAAATATTTTAGATTAATATGTAATTTGACTCTAAACTATATAAAAGAGCAAACAAACACTTCAATTTACTTTCATTAGCGCTTTATATATATATATATACCAAACAACTTATATAAGTTTAACTTTTGATTAAAATTACTGTGAAAAATATTTACTTAAATAACTTTTTTATAGTTACCGATTACTCTTTCCATAATAGAAGAAATTAACTTCGTTTTTTCGATCAATTTAAAATGGACCTATCGGTGAGTCAAGTTATCTATCAAAGCTTAAATGATTGTTTGATATTTGTAAGATTTGGATAAAAAATATTAGATTTAAAAAATAGATTTGGACAAATAACAAATTCTAAAACCCATTTTTAAAACAAGTTATGCTTTGACAAAAAAATTTAAGCCTATGTTTATCTAATGTGTATATATATAATTATTAATTATATTTTATAATATAAATATAATTTACAATGTATTTATTTAAATACCTTTAATATTAACCCTACCTATCCTTAACTCTCGTGAGTCTCATCATAGTCACAACTTTATTCCCTAATTAACCATCGCCCTAAATATCTCGGGAAGTCATTCCTAACTCTCCTTGGCAACTGAACACATCATTTCTCCTCACTTACCTGTACTCATATTGTCGATTTTCATCACACGAGTACATGTATCGTTAAAAAGCAATATAGTATAGAATAAAGTATCATTCTCATAAGAAATTATACTAAGTTCACTAACTACTACAATTTAAAATTATCCAAACAATCAATTACAACATTGTAGAATAAAAATTAAAATTAAATTAAAATTAACTAAATAGCAAAGCTAAGAAAATAAATAGGGTTTACCTAATCATGAGAAAAGATTAGGATTATAACTCTCTTTAACACTTTATTTAAATCTGTTTTACCCTCTTAACTTAATTAATGACAATGAGTTGTTAACCTAAAGTTTAAATTTATTTATAAGTATTTTTCAATGATCTTATAAAAATATATCTCTTAACTAATTTAATATATTCCTATGTTAATTGAATTAACAAGAAACTCATTAAGCTTAGACTCTAATTTGGTTACATATGGCATGCTCGTATATTCCTATCTAACATGTAAATCAAATTATCCTAATAAATGAATACGAAACCTATGTCATTCAATTCAGGTTTAAAATAAAATTCCCTTTTCCAAGTTCATTATAGATACCAAATCAATCTGATTAGTGATCAAGTAATTAGAAGCTTTAAGAATAAGATTGAATAAATAGCTCAAAAATCATTTATTCAACAAAAGAGTTTCACTTAATCCAAACTACATTATGAGTTCCATTACAATCTTAGAAAAATAAATTTAGTTCATACTGATTAAATAGAATATAAAACACTGAAGTTTTACCATCATAAACATTACAATAAAAATAAAATGATTAAGGGAAAGAAAAAAAAACTAAAAGTTGTCAAGTTTTGGTCTTTAAGCTTCTCCAATGCGTTCTCCAATTGCAAAGTCTTGATGGCTGATCTCTGAAAACTAGAGAAAAATAATAACTACTATCTCCAGCTCCCGTATTTCTAATCCTAAAAAGTCTTATATATAGCCAAAACCCTAAGAATTTGAAACTTGGCATGGAAGTAATTTATTTTTAGAAGTTGGCAAAATGGGTCTATTTTGCTTCTTGGTTAAGTTATTACATCTCTAAAACTTCTTCAAGCTTTGAAAATACGAAAAGCATTTAAATAATTAAGTAATTTAAACATAAATAAAAATAAAAAACAACTTAAAAATAAATAAAATCTAATTAAAACTCTGAGACTTAGCTATTTTAATGCACATAACGAAACTAAAAACCCTATTTTATAGAGTTATCAACAAATCCTTTCTTCTCATTTTACTTTTTTTTTTGGCTTGGTGTCATTGTTAAAAAGGACAATACGTTGTTGGAAGCTAAAATTGATAGGAATTAGCAAGCATGTGATTACAGAGGAATGGGAAGTTAAAAATATGTGCATAGATTTGGTTGCTTCATAGCGCGTAGCCAAAGCCCAAAGTTTACATTCTCTTTATGTTGCTTCCATTAATATCCAATAATTACGGGCAGGGTAGGGGAGTTATTTTTGGTATTTGTCTAGAAAGATTCTTTTATTTTTCTTGTGTTTGGTAAAGAGATCTCCTCCAATTTTGCGATTGAGAAGTGTAACACTTATTCCTATAACTTTCAAGTATGGCTTAGGGTCTCTACCATTATCTTTTTTCTTAAAACTTTTATGCCCTTTTGGGTCCCTTTTCGAATTAGGATTTAGTCTTATTTTATCTTTTTCTTTTGTTTACCATCAATATATTTCACCATTGATATCAAAGCAAGGAAAAAAATATGGGCGAGTCAGGTTAGGCTCAAGTTTCGCTTTGGAAATTTAGGCCAAGTTTAGTTAGGAAATGTTATTCATATTTTAGGCTGGGCCTCGACAAACATAAATATCATTAATATTTTACCTGGGCTCTATTCAAATCTGGCTCGGCCGTTGAATAAGTTTAATTTAAAATAAAATTTTAAAAATATAAAAAATATTTTATATGAAAAAGTTTATAATTGATAATAAATCATAAAAACGTTCTACAAATAATTTATAAAGTAACTCTTAATTAATAAATTACTTATATACCAATGTTTATGTTTTTCATAATGCAATAGTTATTTAGTTGCAAACTCCACCCATGTAATTATCTTCTAATGCTCTTTTAAAAGTATATAAACCCATTTCTTCGTGATTACTTCTTTCTTCTTGACTTGAAGGAATATAATTGGGATTACAATCATGTTTGTCGAATTCCTCATATATAATACCACGTTGTTTGATGTAGTTATGAAGTGTTGTTGTTACAATAATAATCTATTTTGTTTACTAATGGAAATAGCTTCATATCATGTAAAATATGCCATATATTATTCCAAACTCCAATAGTTCATTCAATTACATTTCTTAATAAAGAATATGCATGGTTGAATGTTGCTTCTATACCTTCTGGCTTATTACAACCTCTTAAATTAGAAATATGGTATATTTCACCTTTATAAAGCACTTGATACATTTTCATATTACAATAACTGGCATCCGCTACGTAATATTTACCTAGGAAAAAAGTTAAAGGTTTTGAATATTAGTTCATTAGAAAAATTTGCAGAGATAAATATATAGAATGACAAAGTTTATATCATAAAAATTATAAGTTTTTACCTTCTAGAGGGTAATGGAATAGGTATTTGTTCTTTAAGCAAAATTGAAAAGATATTAGTGCATGTGCAATGCCAAACCAAACAAAAACCACAAAAGTGAATAGATGTCATAGTTACAAGCTAATTTGACATTATGTGATAAATATCTCTTTCGACCAATAAAACAGATTTTATTTTCAGCAGGAGAAATAGTAAGAATATGTGATCCATTTATAGCAGCAATGCACCCTTAAAAATAAAGCAAGGATCTACAATCATTTTTAATTTTTGATAAAATTTTTGTAAATTGAAAATCTACAGTCCTGACAATTTCTTAGGTTAGTAAACATAAACTAACATTTCACCAAAATTACAATCTTTCCTGATTTTTTTCAAAGTTATTTTAGACATTGCGAGTTTTTTGGCCGTGTGCACAAGTCTAAAGAAACAAAGTGATTGCTTCAATTGCTATCATGTTTATATATGAATGTAACCATCCTTTATTCACCAATGTATTTGTAAGTTACAATAAGGCTTGTGATTCATTCTCTAAAATTCTATAACTTTCAATGGGAGTTTGTAAAGTTTCATCTATTCAATTCCATCCATTAGAATAACTGCATCAATTTCCTTGTTCCAATAAATATTTCATGTGATATGCAAATGCAATAACCATTGCTCCATAAATCTTTTGATAATTAAAACCTTGTACATTTTCTTCATTTTACAACTTGGAGTGATGCTTTGATTTCATTAGAAAACATTTGTTTCAAAATATAAAAATCTAAAAATTCCAATATTTTAACTAAAAAACAAATATTATTTCAAACTAATCAAATAATTTAAATAACAATTGAAAGAAATACCCTGGTTGGGACAGTGATCTACCCAGCAGTGCTTCATATCCTCACTTCTCTTTGTCTAAGATTGGACTAAAGGTACCAAACTAGGCATCCTTTTTTGTTTTTTTTTGTTTTTTTGGCTAAGAAGCTCGTAGGTTGTACGCCAGCCATACATAGCTTGAACTATGATTGTAACATGTAGTTTAACAAATTCTTTGAAACATCAATTAAGTTACAAATAACAAGTAACACAAGTAAACAAATGAAATCCAAAAAGAAAGTAGTTTAAAGTTCAACATCAACTCAAAATAAACAAATCAAATCCTAAACTAATTAACTATGCCTCTACAGTTTTTTGATGATTATGCTTATATAAAATCTACTATGGCTTATTATTCCAACCTTTCAAATTCATAAAAAATGATTTTATTTCATTCTTTCTAAACAATTGCAATCAAAACCAATCTACAGTCAATCTCCCCTTATTTCTTAAAACTTTCAATGTTCCATGCACTTTGGAACACTATTAACTGGCGATGACATAGAAATTTAAGCATTTTCTACACTGTGACTTTTATTGCCTCACATGATCGTTCTAATTTTCTATACATGCTTGTTGTAGTCCTAGTTTTGGCCTTATGTTTTGCCTTTTTTTCTCGTTTCATCTAGTATCATTCTTTTCCTTTTGATTTGGGTGTTTACCATAGGGCTATCATTTTCTACATTATTTTTCTTCAACATTTGATTCAACATTGTCTTTTATGGACTTAAATTTGAGGATTTGGTAGTAACTTCAATTGGTAAACCTAATGCTGGTGTTATTGCATTTTTGTTGGTGGCTACTATATCCCCAAATATATGTATATATATTCTAATTCATCAATTTGTTTCAACCCATAATAATGAAATTTGGCATATTTTGGATTAGCCTGCAAAAACATCTAGGAGACTTTAAACAATATGCATATTTAAAACAATTTAATGAAACATATAAATGTTAAAATGCTTACTCATATTTTAGCTTCCTACCATGTGGCTTCAGTTTTGATGGTTCCAACCTAAACTTATGACTTATCCCTTCAATTATTTCCATGAAGCTCATTCATTCCTTAGAGTGTCCAATCTATTTTCAATTGCTCTTGGGTAAGTGGTTCAAGTATGAAATTCATCTACTACAATTTTTTTTGCATTTCAAAATTAGGTGGAGGAATTTCTTTGTTAGCCATAAACTGCAACAAGGCATAAAGTAATAAATATTTACAGCAATCCACCTTAAGCATGTTCCAATGATCATAGATCAAGATTCTTTGAAGTATTTTCTTGAGTATGTAATAGATATAAGTTACAGGGATTAAAAAAGAACATGAACCTTAGACTAAAAAAAAAAGACACGAACCTTTAATGTAAATAGCATTGCAGTCGCAATAACATTGCAAATCTAAATCTCTAATATCAAATTGTCAAACTGAAAGGAATCTTGTATTTCTAATCCAAAAAATAAAGATAATTTATTCATAAAATAAATCAAGAAATTACATGAGCAGTGGAAAAATCAAGATTACAAATCGAATTCTTTTAAGATCTTTAAATCGTATTTACATGTGATTACAAAATTTTTTTAGCAAATTAAATCTTTAAAAAATGAGATCATACCTCCTGAAGGAATCATAACTTTGAAGGAAAAATCCTTGCATGAAAATCTACCAAGAAAGGTCATGTCCAAGTTTTTTTTTGAGATCACGAGTGTTTCAAGTGTAACACCTCTAACTGTAATCCACATCGATGACAATAGGAACCTTCTCAAGGTTTATGGTTTCTCTAGTGGTAGCTAAAAGATCTTAGGATCTTAAATAAAAGGCATATTTTCTTAGTTTTTTCCCCAAGAAAAAAAATTTAACATAATTTATGGTAAACAAAAAAGAGAAAAACCCTCAATGCAACAATTATAAGGTTTCTTGATCTTTCTTCTTTGCCCATAACAACTCAAGAATAATTCTTGATCACCAAAGATTGTGAAAAATCAAGAAGCAAGAACAAAAAGATGGTGTAGCTAATCACCTTAGCCTTAGTCAAAACTTAAAAGTTTCTTGAACAAAAATGGCATTAACTTCCTTAGGGATTAGCCAAAATTAGGGTTTGTTAAAAATCTCATAGCCAAAACATAAGAACATTGTATTTATACATTGTACATTTGGTTAAGCTATCAAAGATTGGATCAAGATCCACTTAACCTAAAGGCCAACCTAAATTAGTATCCATTATAGAGATAGGCAAAACTCTTTTACCTAGTTTCGCTATGATTAAGCCAAGTTACTAACTAATTAGTATCTTGGTTTACTATTACATTTGTTGGGCTTTGAATCATTTATTCCAAACCTAATCTATGTCTAATTGGACTTTGCTCAAAACAAGGCCTACTACATTAACTAATTAGGGTTTTGATAAACCCTAAATTTACATGCAAGAATATTAATTCTTAATTAATTTTCTTGCCTATGTAAAACAATTTTACTTCATATAAATTTAATTTGATAATTATTAAATAAGTATTTAATTTTTCAAGAATAATTATCAAATAATTATGCTGGTAGCAAGAAAAAATTTAATCATTATTAAGATAACCCTAATGTCATGTCTATATTAGATATTATCTGGATAAGTCATACTTATCTTTATTGCCTTATTAAGACATCCCTTTTAGATTTCATAAATCTAATTTTTATGTTTTAATAAATCTTTAATTAACATCCATAATATATCATTTACTTAATTAAGAATAATTAAATCCTAGTTTCAATCCATTTGATCAGTCCCATTATGTGTGACTTATTAGGTTCTCAAAATGTTAGCAATTAACATAATTAATCTCATTAATTATATTCATAAATTAAGAGTAGGATCTAGCAGCCCATCATGACTAATAGATGTTGAAAAGTTAAATATAACCTCATCAAAACCTTTCAGTGACAAGCCTATAAATGTAATTCGGTTCTTTCACCAAATATCCTGGAATAAGCATAAGTGTGGTTCAATGTCTACCCATGCTTCAATCCATATTAGTCCCTGCATCTCATGGTTAAGGTTATGAATTTAGAGAAATGATTTTTTTTAAAACTCATCATGCTTTTGCCAAAGACTTTATTCTTATTAACCATAGCCAAGAATAGATAGGATACACCTCCAACGTCATTAAGAGTAGTGAATCCTTTTTGGATCACTCATTCATCTTTGTATGCTTCATGTCATACCAAAGTACCTTATCTCAGGCATAACTTATTATGAACCATTTTACATAAATCAAAATATGACATTCTATATATAAGATGACCTAATATCATAAGTCTAAAGACTAGTTATACGAGGGGCACGTGAAAACACTTCCATAGACACTTGAGTAACTAATACCAAATGAAGTTCTCACACGGACTTTTTTTAGTGAACTTATTTCCATAAAAAAAACACTCCCATGTCATCTCAATTATCTCTCATACTTTAACATTTGAAATTAGTTGGTTATTTTGATCAATAATATTTATTTATCCAAAATAAATAAATAAATCATTTTCCAACTTTTTGGTTATTTTTGTTAATAATAAATTATTTTTCTAGTATTTGGTCATTTCCATTCAAACCCATGGTTATGGTATCCAATGCACCGTTTTTTGACTTGCAGGTTTGGCTAACTTTTAGCTATGAAAAACAGCTTTCAAAGTAAGCAAAATTTGTTTAAGTTACTTTGGCTACCAAAAGTAGTGTTTTATCAGTCAAAAACATTCCTAAACAAGCTTAAACCCTTGTAAGTAGTAGCTATTTAGTTTGAGAAAAAGTTTTATTCTTGATTATATCATTTTTTTCTATCAAAAATACATTTTAAAATCATGATAATTTTAACAAACGTGATATCTTATATAGCTGATACTCAAAGCACTACATATTTTATTATGGGGAAGTTTTAACTAGGAGTCCAAAAATAAAAAGAAAAATATAATTATTATAGTATTTTTTTAAAAATTTTCATGAAAGCTATTGATTAGATATAAAAAAATTTTCCTTAAAGATTAGTAAAAGGGCATTAATGGATTATAGGCATCCATTAAGTGAGCCTTTTATTATATTATGGCTAATAAGAATTTATCTCAATGAAAAAAAATCTTAATCCATAGCCTATAGATCATAATTCAAATATAACCATATGTAAGGTCTTGTTTTGACTTATACTAAGTTTATTTTATCTATTTGCTTATTGATTTTTTGGAAAGTATGCATTATGCGAGATAGATTAAAATTTTATTTGATTATATTGTGAATGTAACATCTAAAAAAAAAAGATATAAATATAAATTCAACCTTCCAATTATACAAATTAGGTCATTTTAACCTTTTATGTTTTATTTGAATCAATTTGATCCTCGTACCATTATTTTGAGCCAAATGGGCCTATATTTAACAAAGATTGTCAGGTCAGAAATGGTTCCTTGGCTAAGGTTAAAACTCAATTAGCTAATGTGGCAGTCCACTTGTATTCTTTTATTTTCCATTCCTCTTTTTTTCTTCTTCCCACCCCTTCAAGAATAGTGAGTTTCACTCACTTTTAAATTCGAATATTTTTTTTTCATTTTCTTCTCCTCACTATCTTACTCCTCTAATATTTTCAACGACATCAATTATCGTGGCTTAACTCCGAAGGGTTTGGAGAGGCACTAAATATCAAGAGTATATCACTACTATAATTGTACTGCAATTAATCAATCAAAATTCAATGTTATGTAAGGTTTATAAAAAATTATGTAAAGCCCACACTTATAAATGATGGACCTTTACATAATTCTTAATTATAATTGAATAATTGTAATATTGTAATAAAAGAAATTGTAGGTGAAATACTCTCCTAAATTTTGCCATTAAGAAGTTCAGTGTTAACGGAGGCACTAATTGCCTCCTTTGAAAAACTATGTTCACTATTGCTACAGCTATTAGGACTAGAAGTGGAAGCCATGGCAACTCACAGAGCGAAGGAAAAAGAGATAGCTCAAAAGGAAAGCGATAAACCATAGTGGCTAGTAGTACGTGGGGAATCAAAAACAGAGAAATTGATAATGGTTTCAAGGCATGTAGCAATAACACTTTCTTTAAGGTTTTATTCACCCCCACCATTAATTAGGTATAGAAAAGAGTTACCAGCGTATAAACCCTGAGGATACAATAAAGCTCTATGGTTGATGGTGTTTTGTATTGATGACATCGATACACTATGCATAAGTAATGTACAGTAAAACTATCAAAATTCTATTTTTAATTTTTTATATAGTTTTCTATCTATGTTTTCTAAATGAAAAAGGTTCTATTCATAGGCAAAGATATGTCTCTTCATGTAGACATAACTTATCCAACAAGTATCTTTTTGGATAGTAATAACATTTGATAAAAAATCAAAAGATACCATAAAAAATACTAAGAGACAACTTTAAAATTATTGAAGACATAACCATCCATTTATTTTGACAATGTTTCAAAATCCCCTACCATTTTCAAAATAAACCAGATTTTGATAATTTTGAAAATCTATTGCACAAATAAAGGTGTCATACGATCAAACATGCACTTAGTGAAAACATAGTAAAGTTTACCGAAATTGCATGGTAGATTGTACTTGAACCAGTTATTCCATTTGGTTAACCAAATACATCTCACAGAAAGATTTCAACACCAGTCAATGCATAGTACCTGGGGATACTATTATAGCCATGTGTTTGTGTCCTCTTTTCAAGAGTGCTGTTAGAGCCAAGCCCTTGAGCTACTAAAAGCGGCCACACTTCACACTCACATAGATAGATCATCTTGAGAGTGTTCCCGTAACTATAATACTCTAACATATTTATGTTATGGGTCTATTAAAAATATATTTACTCATCATTCCCTTATCATTACGGGTACCTAGCACTTTACCTGGGATGAAATATTATATGATATTATAGTTATATAATATTATAGTGCTAGCAACCACATATAGATGATGTACTTTATCTCACTGAACTCAAGACTTGATGTTATACAAATCGTTGAGTCGAGTTTCCTTCATGAGTGGCTTAATATTATGGGCTCGTCCTCATCCTAAATTACTAACATAGCTATGTTAATTTTTTATACCACATGGTGAACTTTTGTAAATACTTATATCTTAAAAGTTCATAGGACCAACATCCCCACCATGTGCGAATATCCATTCTTTTGCTAAAGAATGCACTTTAATAATATTTCAACTATCAAGGATATCCTTTATACAAATACCAATTCTTTGTCTTATTCATAGTGATCACTTTATTTATTTTGTCATGATGGTTTCGCATTTACATATTTTATTTCGTTATCACTTGTGTTAACCATACATCACATAGTCCTTTTCAACCAAGTAATTTACTATAACAAGGCCTCAAATCCCTAGGTGAAACAAGATAATATTGTTGCTATTTTTTTATAGCTTTTTATCATAGTCAATAAATGACTCTAATCTTATGGTGTATATTTGCTCAGATAACATGACTTTTTGTCAACAAATCATAAACACACATAAGGGTGTTTCATATCCTATTTTAGAACAATAATCAATATTACCAACCATTACCGGGCTTATCAAGTGATATTACATAAATATGCCCTTCATCAAGAACATTATAGTCATTTTATTGCTAATGACCAAAGCCTTATCTTCCACCTAAATGGGATATTCTTCTTGCTATTTTAATATTTTCATCTTTGAGTCATGATTTTTCAAATATCTCAACTTTTAATAAATATTTTTGTATATCCCTTAAGCATGACCACTTATGATAGCTATCAATATAGAAAGAATTACCCAAGGGTCAACAAAGGTCGCCTTTTCATTAGTTTCATATATATATATTATGCTTTTCTATATTTTCTTTTACAAAATTTTACATCATAAAATCTATCATGATAGTTTATTTCCCTTGGAGATCATTCACAATTGGATATAAATGCATTTATTACCTTGATCAAACTATATCCACTAATTAATTATATATATTATAATATCTACTAATTAAACCAAATATGATCAAATAAATTATATAATTATATTTTGATCTCCAAATTTTTGTGGTCAAATTAATGACTACTATTAAGTAGTAAAATTTTTCATAGAAGATTTAACTTCCATATGATAGTAATTCCATTATGAAAGCATAAGCTTTCCCCACTATTCTTTCTTTGACTAGAAAACTTGCTTTATTTAATTTCTTAGTCAAAATCACTAACCAATAATAAATTTTGTAGAATAATCTAACATCTTTTTCATAAAACAAATCATGAATCAATGTGGTAAATAATATATATCCCATTTGAACTTATGGCTATGTTAAGCCAACTAAAATGATTCATCACAAATTTTCACTTACATAATAAATGGTTTATTATCTAACAATTACTCCATCACATTTGGCATATAGATACAAATGTGACAAAAGCAATGTCATGTACTATGCCTATGGTGTAAAACATTGTTAAGTGATAATCATTCATTAAAAATGATTGTATAATTCTTTTATTTTAAAGAATTCAATGCCACAACAAATATCATTCATGCTTATTCAAGAATTAAAATTTTAATACATACCTTTTGAATAATGTAAACATTACAAAGATAATGACAAAGAATAAAAATCAAACCAATATCAACACATATAATTTTAAAAGTGCAAATCATCAATACTTTTTCACGTCTAAATTTAAATTTTGCACTTCAAACATTTAATGCCAATTAAATATATAACCTTTGAGTTAATAAATTATATACAAATATCTATATATAATCAATATATAAAATCATAAATCACATACCTGATCGGTTTGGAACAGCAGTTTTTTTTATATATATCATCGACGATAACTTTTGAAGGATTATACATGAATGCTATATGTGCAAGATTTATTAAGAGGTCTAACCTTTGTGTTTCCTTTTTATTCATGATTGCAAAGGCAGTAAGAAATCATTCCATCAAAACATCTAGCACTACACTCATATCCTTGTCAACTTTGGTATGATTGAAAGCATGAGATGCTACGGTGCTCTTTTGCTTTATGCAAAATCAAATTAACAAGTTTCTTTTGAAATCTTATTTCTTTATGCTAGATTGTTGGAACAAGTTCTAGAATAGGTTCATTTCCCTTGAAAGGCCTAATGCTTATTAGCAATGGTAATTTGCTTTATGGCATTAACAAATTGGTTAAATTATGGGAATGACAAGCACAATACCAATTTTCTACTATTTCATTCCTTTTCATGATTAATATACTATCCTCATGTATTTCTTTGATAGCCAATCAAATTTCTCATAAAATTATGTGAATAAAATCTTAAAATTATTAGTACATGGGGAATCAAAAGCATAAGAAATTGATGAAGGCTTCATGGCATATAGCAGTGTCACTTTCTTTAAGGTTTTATTCGCCCTCACCCTTAATTAGGTATGCAAAAAGGTTATCGGCATATAAACCTCGAGGATACAATGAAGTTCTATGATTAACGGTATTTTGCATTGACGACGTCAATCTACTATGCACTAAGCAGTGTGTAGCAAAATTATCAAAATTCTATTTTAATTTTCTAAATAGTTCTCTATCTATGTCTTCCCAATAAGAAGGGTTCTTTTCATAGACAAAGATATGTCTCTTCATGTAGACATAACTTATCCAACAAATATCTTTTTGGATACTCATAACAGTTGATAAAGCACCAAGAGACACCATATAAAATACTAAAAGACGTAACTTTAAAATTATTGAAGACATAACCATTTATTTATTTTGAAAGTTTTCCAACAATGGCAACATACGTCAAAGAAAAAAGGGGATTATTTAGACATAGGCATATTTAAAAGCATGACCATAATAATAATAATAATAATAATAATAATAATAATAATAACAATAATAACCTTGAAAGTCACTTAGGGAAGAAACTT
>JBBYHL010430053.1:0-19832 GCA_038381835.1 Adansonia madagascariensis
AGTTGAAAAATCAGATTTTAACCTTTTTCATATCTCATTTACATTTTGTTAATTGATTGGTTGTTACAAAGTGATGTGGAAGCAAATATTAGAACATATTTTTATGTATCTTAATAAAACATAATGATACAAAATAAAAAAATTAATATAAATATAAAACAAATATATGAATATCTTAAAACATAAATTATTAAATTATTAAAATTTATATAAATATAAAATTACTTTAAATATAATTAAAATATAATAAAATATATAAATGTGATAAAAATTATTAAATTGCCGCAAAATATATATCGAATATACTACAGTCCGGAAGGTGATGGGATTCGTTTGGATTTCGTTTTAGCTTTATTCCATGTCTACCCATCCGAGGCCCACATCAAAGCCACCATAAAGGGGAAATTATTCGGTTTTATAATTCCATTTGTTCTATTTCCTAGCAGGCTCAGGCCCACGTCAAAATTACATCCTTGAAAGAAAAATCGAGCCTTGAAGAGTCACAATCAGGAAATTCTAGTTTCTTTTTTTTTATTTTTCCTACTAATTTTAGATCTGATTTAAAAATTTATGTTATTATTTAAAAATATTAATATTAATATTTTTATAATTAAATTTAAATAAAATATTTTTTAATTAATGAATAATAATTTATACCAAACCAGTCTAACTTCCAAAATATTTTATTTATTCAGTTCCTACATTAAATCAAGCAAGTGGCTTGGTGCATGATCAGGTGGTTTATTGCATTAATGAGATTTGTTGCTTTGACAATGGGCAGTTTGGCTCGTTGAGGTATGCAGAAGCTAAAATTGTAAACAAAGTGCATCGGCTATTATTTGCCACGTGTCAATTTTATATCCATAGCTTTTTTTCTCCTCCAAAATCTGAAAAATCACAAACCCAAAATAAAATAAAACAATATAATTCAAGCAATGAAGATAAGAGACTTGTGGAAAGTTCGCAATACAAGTACTCCCCCAGTCTTCATGCTCATCATCTCAAATCCCATCCAACGGTCTAAGATTCACTGAAAAATCTATCCCCATAGTAACAATTATTTCCACAATAACATAATCTCCATTATTTTTCATTTAAAAAAAATAAAGAAAAACAAAGAAGTTGTCTAAAGCTAAGTTAACAATGGCTTCCCTCCCAATAATTTACTTTGCTCCTTCAATAACAAGGGTTTTTGCAGCAACAGCTGCAAAAAGGTGCAGGTGGAAGCAAAATAGAGAAAGGGCCTTTGGATTGGATTCTTGGGAACTTGCAGAAAGAAGATCAGTTCTATGAAACTGATCATATCCTCAAGAAAGTTGAAGAAAAGAACGGCGGTGGCAGCCGCTCCAATGGCCGCAAGAACTCTGTTTCAGTCCCTCAGAAGAAGGATGATGTCTTTGGAGGACTTTTCGCCAGGAAATGAAAAAAAAATTACTATAAATTATCCAATCATCTGGAGGGTTAATTCTCATTGGTATCTTTGTTGCTTTTTGGAGCCCAAGCTGTTCTTAATTTCCTTCAATGGCATACTGCTCTCTCTCTCTCTCTCTCTCTCTCTCTATATATATATATATATATATATATAGATTCTACAAATTATGAATTCATTTGAAGTTAGATGATTGTAATTTACTGATTTCGTTCAGTTTCTTGATAAGAAATTGAAACAATACGTTCAAGTAAAGGAAAGTAGAGTGGCATAGGCTCATTTCCCAACAGTTTAGGTTTTGAATTTAAGTTCTTGTCTGGTTTAAAACATTAGAGAAAAGCAAGCAAAAGCGGATAGCATGTTTTGATTTACTGTATCTCATAAATTTGTCTGCGACAAAAAAGGGTGACTCTATTTGACAACATTTCATGGCAACACTGATTAAACAGAGATTGGGTCATGAATTAGCTCACTATTCGTTGACAAGCTCTTTTTTAACATTTCTGTAGTTGTCAAGCCGACAGCTTTCTAATGCATGAACCTGACAAAACCTGAAGATAATGAACTTCATGCCTGGTAGGTATTTAACATTGTTACAGATGATGATATTACAATATATCAGCTAGTAAGAGAAGCAGCCAGCCAGAGCCGGCAATGGTTATAGAAATTAAGTAGAATAACTTGCGGCAGTAGGAAAAGGCAGGACTACGTTACTTATTTCACTCTTTACTTTTTTAAATACCAATCTTATGTATATTTAAATATATATATATAAATATATTTTTACAAAAATTTTTTAATTATATAAAAATATTAGAAAACGTTAAAAATATTTATCTCTCTACGTCTACACACAAATATTCGAGTAACATAGCCGCAAGATGCAGGTCTGGATCAGCATCCAAGCAGACACAAGATTGGGTCAAACCCAAATCATGGTTGGCTCTCTTTTTGAGTGTTTCTTTTATGTTAATATTTGACAATATATTTAGATATACGAAAAACATTTAAACAGTTATATTGTTTCGATTATTTATTTTATAAAAATATTTATATTTATATTTATATATAATATATATTTAAATATAAATATAAAAATATAAAAAATTATTTTTAAATATATAAAAAAATTTTAAAAAATAAATATATTTATATTCAATATTTAATTATATAATTGAACAGATAAAGATTTGTTAGGATCTCGTTATCTATTCAATTTACATCCATTACCAAACTCATTTATGTCATAGTCGGCACAGTTGAAACATCAAATTAGCTGGCATCTTGCTGTTGAAACTTGGGCATTTATTTCTTGTACTGTATTTACATATCCAAAAGAAATATAAATTTAAAAAGTGTAAATTTCGCACTTAAGATTTTTCTGAAATTTCTTATAACTTAGTTATGCTATTTTGAGGTCAATCTATTATAGAGGCTATTTGTTTAGGACAAAGGCTAGTTCAAGTTGAAGAACACAGTGCAGGGCATAGAGAAGGAAGTAAAATCCAAATTCTAAACATGACCTGGTTTAATCACGGGGTTCAAATCAAGCTTTATTAGTGGACAAGGTGGATAATGGTGGGGTGGGGGTTGATTGTTGGGTGCCAAATTGACAAATAATAAGGACGAAAATTGCACTATTGGCATGTCAATTTCGGTCTTCCCCTGACGAAAAAAGCTAGGCATGTTCAGCCAATTCTGCGTCAAAAAAAAAAAAAAAAAAAAAAGCTAGGATTTCTAAATGCACACGCCCGGTCTGTAAAACACTATCATGTGATTGCTGTCTGAACTTAAAATCTTTAGGTGCATTGCTTGGAGTTTTTATTTTTATAAAATATTTATATTTGATATTTATATATATATATATATGATACATATTTAAATATAAATATAATAATAATATTTTTTAAATATATAAAAAAATTTTAAAAAATTAAATATATTCGTGCTAATATTTATACTCAAATTCGAATAATATGGATTTAAGATTTAAAAAAAATTTGGTAGAAATATGCTCCCCTTCACCTTGGAAAATGTGGTAAAAGTAAATGGATTTAATAACAACACACCTATATCAAAGCTTGAAATGGACTGATATCGAGAAAACCTATGTAACAACAGCAAGTTTTAACTGGTAAGCCCTGTCTGAAATTTGCACCCATACAGAATTGTCCAGTAGGAGGAACCAAGTCAAAAGGATAATATTAAGATACTCCATTGTCTTTCATAGGTAATCTAATTATCATGCTCTACTTTCATTATCTAAAGAAAAAGACAACGCATACATAAGCAACTAGGATTATTAACATTTTCGTTTAAGTATCCTTGTGAACAACAACCGCAGACTGCTGAGTGCAATGAGAATTAGCAGAAACAGAATTTGATCTAGGCATAGAAGCAGAAGAGTTGATAAATTCGATGCAGTCCTCGATGGCAGCATTCCTATGAGAATCAACAGGAGTTGCAAATGGCTTTGAATTTGATCTTCCTGATGAAGAGGACGAAACCTTTGGAGAAGGCCTAATTCTCTTGGAAACCAGACGTAAACCTTCGGCTACTATACCACCAAGATGCTTGACAAACCTTACCGGTGAAAATCGGGGTCTTTTACATCGCATAAATCCGCAACTCCTAGACTTGGTAATAACCCCTTTATTCCCAGCTTCAGCAGCCCTGGAATTGGGTTTCTGTGTTACGGAAGCACCATTTGCCTTATTTCCCTTTTTCTCACTGATGACTTTGTTGCTCCCTTTGGTTGACATCTTCGCAAGTTAGCTGAACTTTGAGAAGGAAAAAAAAAAAAGGAAAAAAAGATAGAAGTTGGGCAGTTGCAGCAGAGGCAACAACTGGAGTTCGCAGTTGAACCAGTGAATAGAAAATGGTGGTGTGGATCAACAAATATAAAAGAAGAGAATGGCTGAAACAGTGAGATCAAAAAAGGTCAAGCCAATGAAAGACAAGTAATTAAAAAGATAAAAAGCGAATGACCCAAGATTATAATAGTGAAGTGGAGTTTTTGTAATCAAAAACCAAATCATGGATTTACCTTTGGTAACTTTTCTTAAAAGGGATACCATATGTAGCTTGCTTTTTTTTTTCCCCCTTTTTTGTTTTATATACCCTGAAATGGATGATGACAAATGATCAAAGGAAAAGAACCAAGGATTGAAAGTGGTTCAAGCAAAATAATAAATGTTGCAGAAACCAGCATCTGAAATTAGAGTTTGTAATCATTCGGGCTGGTGTAAATTTTGATTAAAATAGAACTAGGGTAGTTGGATCTTTGAAAGATTCTAAGTTCAAGTTTGAGTTTTAAGCATTTTCATTCCAAGTTGATTGAATTGTTTTAATTTTAGTGAATAAAGGTCTCGTACTTTGTAGTATTTTGACTATGTTGCTCTGATTCTTTATTTTTTAATCAAATTGTGTTTGACACACCTATGTCTAACACTCGTACCCCATCACAAGTAACATGGTATTTTGGATCAAATTGTTACAGATTTTGGGCAGGCTTCCGGCATATGTTGCCAGGGAAAGTTTTGGACGAGGGTCAACACTAAGCAGCAGCTGGTTGCAAATGCCATGTTAGGGATCACCAAACATCTAGCAAAGGAATCTTAGTTACTCTTATGTCCATTTCTTTCTTTAAAAGAAAAAAAAAAACTTCAAAACGTATGAATCATTCTTTTTGGGTTTACAAAACGCTTACATCATGACTAAGTTAGCAAGATGCCCCTCACTGCAAGGCTACAAATGGAAGAAGAATAATTGCTATCATTGTCTGCTGTATTTGGTGGGGACTTGGAATTCTTAGGTACACACGAGGGCCTATAAACTAAAACTAGTACCAAATATGAAATCATGATATCTATCAGAAAACAAGATGTTCAAAGATGTTGGCAAGAAGCAGTTAGAGAAGAGGAAAAGGATATATAAAATGAAAACAAAGGCATAAGCAACGGGCAGCATAAAAAAAAAAAGTGTGCTGATTGAACCAGATCAATTAGTTCATACAGTTATTTTTACAAAACGATATTTAATAAGTTAAAATTTGAATCGTAATATTATAACAGTTTTCTTTATTTAAAAAAAAAGGAAAAAAAAATGGGTGATTTAAGCTTCCTTTTGGAAAAAGAAGTTTTAGATGAGATAACCTTTCGGTAAATCTACTTTGATCATAAATAAGATAACAAATCTTTTTGACTATTGGAAATGGAAAGCATCAAACAACATCCTTTGGTCCATATGGAAGCCATTAGATTCGCTATCTTTTCATTGAGGGGTTCTGTTTATGTTCCATG
Source organism: Adansonia madagascariensis (assembly GCA_038381835.1). Taxonomy (NCBI): domain Eukaryota; kingdom Viridiplantae; phylum Streptophyta; class Magnoliopsida; order Malvales; family Malvaceae; genus Adansonia; species Adansonia madagascariensis. The sequence continues at coordinate 5,731 of JBBYHL010430053.1, forward strand.
CTCAGGCAAAAAGAGTCGAGGGTTGGTGTTTTCTACCAATGGAATTGACCAAAAAAGTAAACAAAAATGGATGTCAATAGGCAGTTAGAAAATATAATTACTTAAGTAGCAGAAAGCCAGCTGTATCTTAAAGAAAGAATATACCTATTCTTTTAGTTAACAAGTATCTTTGGAGCTTTTTTAATTAACAAAATATTTAAAATAATAATACTATTGTATTAAATAAATAATTGATAATTTTATTTCATTATTTTCAATATATTAATTAAAGATATTACTATATATAATAACATTAAAAGGTGAATTTAGACAATTGTTAGTTAAATGCACCATTATTTCTAATGCAACATTAGTATTTCTAAAATGCCAATAGAAAAAAATATATATATAAATATATATATATATATATATATATATATATAAATAAAACTGCATCTGCAGGTTTGCAGTTGGATTAGTGATTAGTGTTATTATGTGTCAAAATTTCAAAATCACAGACCGTTGGTAAACTAGAAAGAAATTTTCATTTTTCAGTGGAAATGTTGGAAAGCAAAGCCAAAGCTTTCACTATGTTAAAGATTATTAAAGCCTGATTGCGAGTTCAAGACAAAGGGAACTTAAAAAGGACAGTCTAACCAATAGATAAATGCTCTGCCGAAAGCTGCACTTACCCAACTCTGTTTCCTGTCTTAGTTTTTTCAGTATTCTATATATATATATATATATCTACTAAATGCAAATTGCAGTCATGATGAGTTACATATGACATGAGTGGTTAATTTTTTTTAAAGTTTTTTATAAATTTAAAAAGTCATTGGAGAGTTAAATCTTTATATTCATGTCCAAAAATAAATTGGACATGAATATAAAAAATGAGTGCTAGAGTAGTAGTACCATAAATTTTAAGTACATTCAGATTCCAGGAGTAGAAAACTAGTTCCAAGTAAATGTTCCAAAACCACACACTCCATAGTCATCACCATTGATTTCTCAACAAGAAAGATAAACAGATCAACGGAAAAACTAAAAAAAAAAAAAAAGTTAATAAACTACATCTTAGTCTTTTCAAACGCCAATAGAATGCAGAGTTTTCAATATTCATGTTCCTGTAATTCAAAGCAAAGACTCACGGTCTATTTATTATATTTTACAAGCGAAAACCTGCCCATCATGAGTAATGATAAGATCCAAGAATTCCCTTATTTATTCACAATGCTTAAAACTCTGGGGTGCGTTAAAGGTCACTATCCAAATTAATACCAAACCCCATGACTATTTCTCAAGGCAATCCAATGCCTAGTTTTCCAAAGGCCGCCATAACGGCTAACCGGAACAATTAATACAATTCCCATCACCATTCATGATTTTAAGATCAATAGCTGGCCTCCATTTCGATGGTATTCATGCTAGCTCAGTCTTCATTTCCCCTTCAAGTGCAGCAATTAAAACATTTATGTCATGGTTTGCGGTAGCTGAATAATGGTGAGGCTTAAAAGACTAAAGTAAAAGGGTGTTCAAAGTTCCCTTTTTTGGGTCATCAGGAACGAGTTTTTCTGCAATTGAATTCGGACTTGCTCCAGTAAATGCATCCTTTTGCCGAATTATAGCAAATCTATGACAAATTATTAATAAAAACCCATTTCAGTCAGGGTTGCTTCTCAAATTCAAGGGTTCTGGATTTTGAGTAGAAGCTCATACGCTCGTCGATCAGGTCAGACAATTAGTTTTCTTTTTATTTATGATCATGTTCAGATATACATTAAATATGAATATTAAATATGAATATTTAAAAAAAATGAAAAGTCGAAGTAAGATAAATTTACCTTCAACATGCTATCCATTATTTCCATTTTGAATTCAGGTATAGGATGTCTTAATGTTATAACTTAAGCCCCAATATTCGGATTTTCGATCAAAGTACTGTTAATTTTTAAATTAATTATTAAAATATTATTTTAAAATTTATTATCAAGATATTGTTATTTTGGCTTGCGAAAAATTGCTAGAATGATTGAGATATCCACGTAGAATTTGTTAAAGTAATTAGTGAAATTTCAAAAATAATTACATGATTCAACTAATAATTACAACAAGAAAAATAATTAGACAATTATAATTTAAATTAAATATTTAAAAATAATTACACAATTACAATCCAAATAAACAAATTTATTTTTATTAATAGTAAATGAAATAACTTTTTAATCATAAAAAACTATTATTATATTTATAATAATATTATTTTTATTAATTTAGCAAAATGCCAATGTAATAATATAATTCAAAAATATCAATATAATAATAACTCTAATAATAACCTAAACCCAAATAAGATTCGCTATACGTTAAAGAGTTCAAGAAATTCACGTAAGTTTTATTAAAGCCTTTAACGATTTCACGTATGATTCTTTAAAGTTTAACGATTTTATGTAAAATTTATTAACTGTTTTAATGAATCTTATATACGTATGTCAATCAATTTAACGATTTCTCATAAATCAAAATAATAATATTTTAATAATATGTTTTAAAATAATTTTATTTTAATAATTAATTTAAAAAGCATCGGTATTTTAGTCGAACCTCTTTTCTCTTGCTTGTTGATTTTCATCGACCAGTGTCTGGGTTTGGGCCCGAATATCACACCACCCCCGGGGGGGAGCGGGCTGCGCATTGACCCACCACGTGCCCGCCTGGTTTTCTTTTGGGGATAAGGTTTTTTCCTGCCACCTCGAACTTCACCTCGGGTGAGGGTCGAGGCGGTGCCTTGTTTTGTTGGTATTTGTCGATGAACGACAGCTCGAACGGTTTCAGTTGGGGCAGAGTTGAGGTCGAGAGAGGTTTCTCCGATTTTCTCGCCGGCGAAGGATAAAATGTGGAGAGTGGAAAGCTGGTAAGAAATGGAGAGGTCGGGTTTTCAGTCTGACGAAGTTTTGAAAGAGGGAAAGGCGGGTGCGTAGTTTGGTGGAGGAAGATGAGAGCAAAACGGAGGATGAGAAGAAGGAAAGTGAAGTAGGTGTCGGAGCTGAACTCGCCATTGTTGTTTTTTTGGATGTTGAAGAGAAAGGACAGATAAGAGTCGAAAAGAGTGTTACAGTATCCACTGGATCATTTCTTTTCCTTGCTTCAGGTTCCCTTGAGAAAGGGGGTTAATGGAGGAAAAAAAGCTGCAAATTATAACAAATATATATATATATATATATTTGATAAGAAAAACAACAATTTTTTAACCCTGAAATTACCACTTTCATCGTCTGTAAATAAAAAATTGTAGGATATGATTTTTGACTTGTAAGTCAGTCGAGGTTTAGTTTAAAATTGAAAGTAAATGTTGAACTTATTTGAGGCGAACTTTGGATGTTTTGATTCCTCTAATTTTTGGAAATTTAAAATCGATATCTATTATAGAGATATAAAAATCGATCAGTAAGTATATATTAAAAGTTACAAATTTATTTAAGTATAAAACTTTATTTAAATAAAATGATAAAATGAAAAAAGGTTTTTTTATTATTTTAACCAATAATCAATTTGTTACTCCTAGTCAATCCCGCAACGTTCACAATCTATGATGAAAAAGTCTAGCACGCAGACCATCTTAAAGTGATTATCTTAAACATTCATTATTAAGCGAACGTAATTACCCTAAAAGAAAATTTAATACTACAATGGATTTGGTTTTAAACCCCGATTATTAGACGTCAATATTAGGAACCAAACTTTGAATTAGCTACATCGAATTGCAAAGTTTAATAGATAGCACCAAGTAATTGTTATATATCTCTTAAGTACTAGAAAAATGCATTCAAATTTTTTTTGAGTTATAGTTTGGGTCACCGGAGTATGAGTGTTTACATCGTCATGAAATTTATTATTTAAATATATAAACCAATAGAGATGTTAAGGAAACTCTTGTGCCGTTTCAACGGAAAGAATTTTTTTTTTTTTTAAATAAATGTTTAGAAATAGAATTAAGCAACTTAGCTTGACCTGAGGTTGGACAGGCAAAAAAAAAAATTTTACGAGACTCAAACTAAACCTATTTAATAATTGAACAATTCATGCGACCTAGCAAGCCAAGCCAAGTATAAGACTTTGTGATTTGAGTAAGCTTAACACGGTTAAATCACTATTTAATTAATAAAAATATTTTTATTTAAATTTAATATAAACATTAATATAAAATAAATTTTTATATTTTAAAATTTTATATAAATACTTAAAAAAATTTAAATCGTAACTCAAATTATAAGTATACTTTTAAACCGAGCTCACTTACACCTCTAAGTGGAAGGCCTCTCCCTGTTGTACTCACCGTGGTGCCCAACGCACCCGAAGCATGAAAATTTTGCAAAATTGCCGACATAGATTCTACCAATACCGAAGTGAAAAGATCGGCCATAAAGTCGTATCTGCCCCTCGTGGATCAGCTAGCCCAAACCATCAATGGGACAAGGGAGCTCATTTCCTGTACAAGCCATGGAAAGCAGAAGGAAAAGAAAATGCACACTCCCTACGCAGGCATTATCCTGTTCAGGTTCAAAGGGACTTTCTCAGCCTCATCTGCCAGCATCATGGTCAAATGCCACGAGCTAAAAGCCGATACAGGCACCCCCGGTGCGTTTTTACGTTAATATAACGTGGAAAACATAAATACAATGTGCATGGGAGCCGTAACGGAAACATTTTATTATTGAGACTCACAACAGATAAAGTAGAACACACATATATGTCCTAAGAGCTACTTAACAAACTAAACTGGCACTCACCTAGAGCATGATAGTAAAAGACTGCATATTTAATTCTTATTAGTGATCTAATGATGCACCACGGCTCCGAAGGTTTCTGAACCAATTCCCCTTATTCATGCGACCCTGCAAGGAAATCCCAATAATATTATACCATACGAAGGAGGAGAACAAGGATCGGGAAATGAAAGCAGAAAAAGATGATAAAATCGATGAATAAACTACAATATGATAACATGCATTGAGTAAGAAAGATTATGCTTAACCATGGATTTTGTCTAGAATGTTGCATTAAATGAAAACCTAAAAAAACATTGAAAATGCTAGCCGATGATTGTAGGACAAAGTAAATCAGTTGGGGATTAAGATTCGTACATTGACTGAACCTGTCTGTTTTCCCTGAGATTTGTGTGCACAAATTCTTTTCTTAAAAAAAAAAAAAAGAAAACTATTTAATAGGATTTTACTTATTTTACCATGAACAGATTACATTTGAAATCACATGACTATTTCAATCGTTAATCAGAGTAATATTTTCTGTGCAGCATATAATACCTTCTAGAATTTCAATAACAAAGAACAATTCTGATAGACTGACCTTCACTGATCAGAGGAGGTGACATTAGTGACATAACTAGCTGGTATATAGATTTCTCCACCAACTTCACCATGTTGCTCACCGCTAACAGTTTTCTTAGCAGCCAGGAATTCAGCACTCATAGCGTCCATCCCCTGCTGCACAGCTTCCTCAGGGCTCCCATAACCATGCTCCTCAGCATACTTCCGAACATCCTCTGTTATCTTCATTGAGCAAAACTTCGGTCCACACATGGAGCAAAAATGAGCCACTTTGGCACCTTCAGATGGCAGGGTTTCGTCATGGAAGGACATGGCAGTCATGGGGTCCAGTGATAAAGCAAACTGGTCCATCCATCGGAACTCGAACCTTGCCTTGCTTAATGCATCATCCCAGGCCTGAGCATGGGGATGACCTTTGGCTAAATCAGCAGCATGAGCAGCTATCTTATATGCTATTACTCCAGCCTTCACATCATCTCTATTTGGCAACCCAAGGTGCTCCTTTGGAGTTACATAACAGAGAAGTGCTGTGCCAAGAGCCCCGATGTTGGCTGCACCAATTGCAGAAGTGATATGGTCATATCCAGGAGCGATATCAGTTGTCAAAGGACCAAGAGTATAGAAAGGTGCTTCATTACACCATTCCAGCTGCTTTTGCATATTTTCAGGAATCTTGTGCATGGGGATGTGTCCAGGTCCTTCATTCATTACCTGAAAAATGTAAAACTCAAAACTCCATAATTCAAGCTACAACTGTAACTTAAAATAAAACATTTAGATTAGAGGTTTTTTTTTTTTTTTGGCAGAAATAAAGAACCATTATTATAATAACGAACGCTTAGTGATAAAAAAATAGGATAACCTATGGTACAGCTTATTTAAGAATACATAAAGCAAGTTTTCTGGTTTAACAATAGAAATAGCCTCAAATGAGATTGCTAATTATGAAAAATTGCATGATTTTCATTTAAAACGAATGTATTGAATTCACAACCTGATATCAACATTGCAAAAATTTAATGGGATGTTATAAAGATAACAAAAACCATGCACAGCCTCTAATATGCTTCAAATTGAGTATTTCTGAAGATTGCTATAAACAAAACGCAAAAAGGGCCACTGTGTAAGTTGCAATGAGATACCTGAACATCCTTTTCCCAAGCTCTGCGGGTCAGCTCCCCTTGGGTTAAAAGCTCAGCAAACTGAGCAGTGTCATTGGCATCATATATAGATCCAGGTCTTAGTCCATCCCCAATTGAAAGGGCCACGTCATATTGGTTGCAGATATCAAGTATGTCATCCCAATGCTCATAAGCAAAGTTCTCCTTATGGTATGCCAAGCACCATTTTGCATGAATAGATCCTCCACGAGAAACGATTCCTGTCATGCGCTTTGCTGTCAAGGGAATGTATCGTAGCAGTACTCCAGCATGGATTGTGAAATAATCTACACCCTGCTCTGCTTGCTCAATCAGGGTGTCCCTGAAGACTTCCCAACTAAGATCTTCAGCAATTCCGTTCACCTTTTCAAGTGCTTGATAGATGGGCACGGTGCCAACTGGCACAGCAGAGTTACGTAGTATCCACTCACGGGTTTCATGGATGTGGCGCCCAGTTGAGAGGTCCATAACTGTATCGGCCCCCCACCTTGTTGCCCATTGAACTTTGTAAACTTCCTCCTCGATAGAACTTGCAACAGCTGAATTTCCAATATTTGCATTTACTTTGACCAAAAAGTTTCGTCCAACTATCATTGGTTCCAGCTCTAAGTGCTTTTTGTTGGAAGGAATGATTGCCCTCCCACGGGCAACCTCTGACCTTACAAATTCTGGGTCAAGCTTCTCACGAGTAGCACAAAATAACATTTCCTCAGTAATAATTCCCTGTCTAGCATAGTACATCTGAGTGTACCTTGGTGCACCCAGCTTTTCCCGCCTGTCAACCCACTCCTTGCGCAGCTTAGGGAGGCCTGTTTAAAATGTCATGCATAAGACTTGGCAATTAACTTAACCATAGAAAACTATAATCATCATTTCAAGAGATCCAAAATATGTCTAGGACTAGAATGATGGAGTAACTAGAAAAGAATCAGACTGGCGTAAAGACCCAAACAAACAATTAAGATTTATCAAGAAGATAAAAGAAGAGAGGAGAGTTAGATAAAAGGGGAAAAGGATAAAGCCTTCAAACAAGAGCAAGAAAGTAAAAATAAACTTAGGCTCCGTACCAATGCATGGATTGATGTTCTGAGGGCCACTAGTGTCATATGTATCAAAGTTTGGCTCATCTCCAGTCAAATGAACCCTTCGAAAGGGAACCTTGAGTGCATGCCCGGATTGCTCATGAATAACTTCCCTGAAAGATTGATAACGCATCAAAAATGATTTCCAACAAAAGGGAAAGAAAACAAAACCAGCAAGATACATATATATTAACCAAATTGACCTGCATTCTTTCGAGCTCTTTGGGAAACATTCTTCAAAGGATGGAAGGGGCATAAAATCAGGGGAAGTAGGATCTATGGTATGCTTCCTCTGTTTGCTTCTCTCCGAATTGGTTGTTGGAGGATCAAAAGTTAATGTGGCTTTAGGACCTGAACTCATGGCAGGAGGACATATTTCCTTCTTACAAGAATTTGAAACACGCCCAACCACATTGAATCCAGGTAAGAAAGTTGTACTTGGAAACCTTGTAGGAGAAGAAAGGTTGTCATTCTTGCATATAACTGATGTGAAGCTAGCATGCATCGATGCCATATCTGTATTGAGCCAGCATGCGGTAAGTTATTAATAATGACTTGATCATTAATCTGCAACAGCTACAACAAAAATAATTGATCAATACAGCATGAGAAGGTTGATTTGAATAAAAAACCTCCCTGTTGCCTTGAGAATAGAATAATAGATTTGTCCACATATCCAAATAAATTTAACTAATCATATAAAATATATAGACCTAGAATGCCAAAAAAAAAAGTCGCATTTTAATCAGAATTACTAGGAATGATAAAAGATCGACGGTATATCAAAATTTAACGAAGTTTTCAAGAGATAAACAGAACACTTCAAGTTTCCAACATCCTAAAGGACACAAGGATGAACCTTAAATGCGAACTCTACAAATTATTATACATTTTGGCAAAAATCATCAATTGTTATGTATAAAACGTCGACTACAGATTTAAGATTAAGAGAGAAAGTCCCATACGTTTGTTTCCCGCTTAATTATTCAGGAAAATCATGAAAGAAAATGCATAATCTTTGATACTTTGTACAATAAACATTACTCTTCATTCATATAAAAATTAAAATTAAAATTTCTTAAGAAATAAAGTAATTAGAACATCAGTTTCCGCAAATCAAAATCAAAAAGCACAAAGCATTAAAATACTCGGTCCATTAAAATAATAAGCACATAAAAATCTTTAAGTAGATTTCTTATTTATTTCACAGCCGCCGATTTACTAACTTATTATTATCAGCTATATAACTTGTCACAATCGCAAAAATAATAGGAAAAATTAGAGGAAAAATAAAAAAGAATAGCCTCATCAGTGACTCAACATACTTGAAATTCTTTTTTAGCCATAGAAATATAGCATAGAAATATAAAGCAGAAAAAAGAAAAACAAGTGAAATTACGAACCTAGAACTAATAAACAATGTTTGGATTAAACTTGCATGCACTGATTTAGAGTCAAAAATGTAAAAGAAAAGAAGCTGTATACTTTGATTTCAGTTAATTTTCTCACCAGCCAAACAAAAAGAAAAGAAAATAAAGCGGAAAGACAGAAGAAGAACCTGGAAAAAAAAAAGGGGTTTGATCTTATCTTGTTTTTAAGTCTCTGAAGGGAAGAGCTCTCTGATTACAACTAAGCACTCGGTTTTCACTCACTGGCTTCTTCCATATAAAGAGAAAGAGAGAGAATTTCTTTCTTCTCTAGAAAGTTACAAAAAGCGCATCTCACGTGGATTCTGTTAGATATTTTATACTTTTTTTTGGAAAGGCCATTATCATGTGCAATCAGGAGATTGGAGCAGGCTAGTGGTTCATGTGTCCCATGATGTAACTGATCAACTCTGTTAACGGATGAGATCTCGCTCTGGTTCGTTTTCCATTGATGATTTAGTCTTACGTGTCAGCCTTTGGTGCTTGCTTATTTTTATTAACTTACTTATAGACAGGGCATTTGCGGAAGATTAAGGACTCCGATCCGAATATTTATACGAGACATAAAAAAAAAATAATTTAAACATAATATAAATAAAAAAATATATAAAAATTTACATAATATTATTGTAATTTATATAAATATTTAATATTTTAAATATAATTATAACACATAAAAAAAATATCTCATGAAATTGTTGAGCTTTGATCAAACGGCCGAAATACTGAAAGGTCAACTTCTTGTTTGTTTCTTAAGAAAGAGGACGCAGGAAAAAGTTGTAATCTGAAAGCAACACTGATATTTCGGGTTTTCCTTCTAAAATATCAATCTCGACTCACCATCTCTACTGACCACCCTTCATTCTTCTTAACAGCTAACGTTTGAATTCGACGTCACCTTTTCCGTGTCTTCTCGTAAAGCTTTCAATCTCTTTCTTTTTTCTCAATTCCAAACAAAAAATAACTGTGGTAATAATAACAAATTTTCAGTGCCCTTCACGGGCAGGCTGTTAAGGAAATAGATCTTTAGCTTTTACCAACATTTTCTCTTGTAAGTATAGTGATAATAAAACCCAACATTATTTGATTCCAAATTCAGGACAATGCCTATTGTACCCTCTTCAAATTCTACTAATTCACCTGCCATTACTTCATCAAGACCGTGAATAGTGTTAAAAATAATGCCAAAACTCACCTTGCTGAAACATACAAAAATGTGCAACGGAAGCTGATCCACTCCTAGGAACCAGGATATTGCTCATTGAGGAGGTCGAGCCATCAAGGCAGCAAAGAAAGCTTTAGTTGACTCCATGTTATTGCTCAATTGTGAAAAGCAATGAGAGCATAATCATTTATCCAGAGCCTGCTACCCATAAGTACCAAGATAATTTAACTAAAACAGTGTAATATATAGCATTACGGATCTGACAAGTACAACCAAATCGTTTATCAGGGAACATTGTCGAAATAGCAATACATTGTAATCAGACAGGAGCCTATACCTGGAATTCATATGAGACATGATATCCTTGAGATAACAGTTAAGAAAGAGGGAACTGGTTTATATAGCAGATTGCAGCATTCAAAGAGTTAGCGAAATAAAATGCATCATACAGGCCAGTACAAAACAGAGGGCAGGATCCAAGAAATCAGAATGATTTGTAGCTCCAAGAACAATCACAGCGGAATTGCTGTGGAATCATCTATGTCCTTAAGAGAGGTATGGCCAAGAGGTCCACAGAACAGAAAAATTATGATGCAGGCAAACTTACAGTCAGCAATTGGTTCAAAGTTTGCTCTCCTTCATCATTGCTAACAATGTGAAATTTACCATCACGACTTTTGATGGTGCCTTCCTCTTTGCTCGTGCAAAGATATCTCTACCTTGAGATGCGCCATGCCAATATACAACTTCACAAACTCACTGGCAGAACAACTTATGAATGGAACTTCTGCTTCGCCAGCCACAGCTTTCGCTAGAAGGTCAGAATGCTTAATTGTAATCTCTAACCAGGAGAATTCCTAGGAGAGGATGACCAACAACTGTATATATCTGTTTGGATTCCTAAGAAATTCCTGGGCAGTAAACGAATTAATAGGAAGGTTGCTACAAAATATCAGTTGCTGGTACCATATGAGGTAAACGCGATTTTAACATACAAAAATTTCTTCTAGCTCCTTGGCCTCATCAATACCAGCAACATCAGCAAAAGTAATTGTTTCACCTTGTTCAGACACTTTTGAATTCCCAGACATGCGACTCCTAATCTGACCAGCTGCATTCTGTATACATGCATGATTGGGATCAGAACCTACCAATGCAACATAGACAAGTTAAGAAAGGAACAAAGCCATCTGCAAAAGAGAGGAAGTCAGATTGTAAAACTCCACAGTTCAGATGTATATGAACGACGAACCATGTGAAGATTGGTATCTCTATTACAAGTTAAGAAACTTGAGAAGGACTGCCGATAATCTTCCCTCCGACAACCAATCTGTTTAGGCATATTTGATGCCAAACTGCCATTTTGATCAGGGCTATGACAAGCTTAGCCGTTTTTAAACACCAACATTTCATTACAAATATAATCCTTCACTAGTCACCATTAAGCAGACTGACCTGAACAAAGTAATACCTGGGCTACGTTCGGTTTGAATAATTAAAAACAAGACACTATATTTCTAGGTATTTGATGTCTAGCAATAAGACATCCCGATGTTTGTAATATCTTATTAGATGCCACCATGAAAAACCTCTATTAATTTTCTTCCAATTTGTTATTTTTGAGTAACGGAAGATATATTTTTCCCAATTATGTCAAAGCCAAAAAAAGAAAGAGAAGATACCCTCAACTAACTCTAAAATTACATGCTATCGAGCAGGCAGCTTACCAACAAAGGCAAATCAAACGATCATCATTAAGTATACTAAAAAAAACTTCAAAAACAATCAAATTAAACTAGTTTCACTCAAATTCATAACAAAAAAGGGGGAAAAATACCACAACTTACCAATGCAGAGTTTAAGAAGCCATCAGACCGCTAATCAGGAGATTAAAAGATCCGAACTCCACATCATTCTCTTAGATAATTCTAATTCTAAGGAATTTGAGATGGGGTTTTTTAGATAGCTGACGGTGAGGCGAGGAGAGACTTTGAAAGTGCAGGAAAAGAAGGCCAGGCTAGACCCTATCGACATGGATGCCGCGTAAGGCGAAATCTTTGTCGGAGCTGCCAATGAAGCCCATTCTGTATAGGTGAATAGTAAGTGATGACATACTCTCCGCTTCTTCTTTGTTTTAGTTACGCGAATCCTTTCACTTCTTCCATGTCCGATTTTCTTAGCTCTCTATACGAGTGTGAAAAAACTGAAAAACGACAGCCATGAGAGAACTAGAAAACGACGGTTGGAAAAGGTTCCCATTTACTGCTAATTCAATCAGCTTGGATTGGGTTGAATTGGATTGGATTGGACCTCGACAAAAGGACATGGAGGTGAACTTCATTTTAAGCTGGTTTGGGCTAAGTTAAATAAGAATTTTAATTGAAAATTTCAAATTCTAACAATTAGGCTTTGATTTTGTTAAATTTATGCATGAAAATCACATCTCAATCTTAAGTTTTCATTGAAACATTTACCTCTGTTACAGTCAACTCCTACCAAATCGATTACACTAGCTTTGTGAGTGTTTAAAAAATAAATAATAAATAAAATTTTTTATTTATTAATATAAGTAATTATTTTTAGTAGTCTTTTTAATTGGTAGTTTTTTTAAATACCACAATACATTGATATTATATTTGTTTATTACTTTTAATTATTTTTTAAGTATTTTGATAAAAGGAGTGACTGAATTAATTCGTGATACTAAATTTAATCACTTTTTTTATAAAAATAAAGATTTTATAAGTACATTTATTTTCTATTAGTAGTATTTTCTTTACCATTGGATTTTTGATAAATATTAATTAATCTTCAGTGATATTTATAAAAAATATAATTAATGTATTTATTTTGAATTCAATAAAAATAATATATTAAATATAAAATTTTTTAAATAATAATTAAGTAATTATATATATATATATATATATATATAGAAGGAAAAAAATCTGAGGCTTTCAATGCTAATGATCTGCCTTGGAGGAGTTGACTTGCAAAATTTTAACACGTGACAATTGGAAGCATCTTTGGGCAACAAAACACAAAGCAGTTTTTGGACTTTATTGTATTGCCAAAGAACGCTAAGTAGAGAACTAATCTCCCATAAATTCATCCCTTTAAATATTAATAATTAATGGAAAAATCTTAAAGTAAAGGTCTTTAAATTAGAGTGTTAAATTGTTAATAACTTAATAATAGTTAATAATAAAAGTATTTATAAATCAAAGTAGATTTGAATAATAAAAAAATTATTTATCTAAATTTTAATTTATCAATTCAAAAAATCATTTCATTATTTAAAATAATTTTTATATTTTATTAATTAAATAATAATTTCGACAATTCTATTTAATAAGCTAGTATTAGTGTATTACTTAGATTTTCCTTTTTTCTAAAAAGAAAAAAAAAAAAGCAAAAGAGGTTATTATTGCATAATGAGAGAGGCTGGTAAATCACTTCAAACATTTAATACTAACATGTAAACTTTTAAGCAATGTAGTATAATAATGTTATCTTTTTTGCATTATTTTGTTTGATTTCTTTATTGAAGACCCATTATTTTGTCCCCACACCAATAAAATCAATTTTTTTTAAAAAAAGTTGGTTTTATGTGATGAATACCATTTATTTGGTAGATAAATTTTGTGTACTAAAAGCAAATTGCTGTTATATGATTAGATTACAATCAATATTTCCAAGGCCTATTCTTGATTTTGTATGCATAGGATTGCAAATATGATCATTTGCTTATGAAAGAACCAAATATTATCATTTGGAGTAAAAGAAATAAAATGAACAAAAAAAACAACATTAATGAAAGCAATATAATTTACATAAACCTACCATTAAATAGTAATTACAATGATAAAAATGAGATATTGATGCTGAAAAATTGTTTGAATTTAATTTGAAAAAAGAAAATTATTTGTTACGCTAACGGT
>JBBYHL010430064.1:0-62998 GCA_038381835.1 Adansonia madagascariensis
AATGCCTCATTTCATCCTCATTAGTTTGATATCTCTTGCTCATGCATTTTATGCCATGTCCATGCATCTTGTCATCCTTAATCCATGCATGAATCATTAGCCTAACACATTTCAAACACATTTACACATAACTTGCATGAATCATTGTCATTTTCAGCATCCATAACATTTCCTGTCAAAGTGCATAACACTTTCTTTGTCTAGGCCATTAGTAAAATTAGTATCCCCATTCATGTTGTATGCAATCCCCTTGTATGTTTATTGTCAAAATGCATGTTTGATGGATGATAAAAACTGATTTTCAAAACCCCTCAAGCCAAGCATGTTAACCTCAACCAACGAGGATTAGCATGGACTTAGCATTTTCCTTAAAGCTAGGAAAATATCTTGGGGAAAATTAAGCTTTTCCAAATATGGAATCTTGGTTAAACAAGCTCAAATATTTTGATTTTGAAATGAAAATGGTCCTACAATTATTCCCTAAATGTTTATGCCTTTTTCATGAGTCAAAACCTTGAGTGGTATGATCAACGGGCTGTTTCATTGTCCCAAATTACTCTGGGGCTATGCAAATGAGTTTGTGATGCTCATGCCACTCTTTCCCTTCAGTCATAGACATTCGAACATCAATGACTCGAGTTTGGACTCATAGACATGAAAAAAAAAGAGAGATATCCTTTACTTTGCTTTATCCCCTACTGGCAGCACAACTGTTGCAAATTGAAAAATCACTTTAAAATCCTAAACAATTTTTCATGAATTTTTTGATATTTTTCTATCAAAGCATGTCGAATTATCTTTAAAACTGTCTTATTCACCCCAGGATCATTCTCGATGGGAGAGTTATGATTTTTCAAGTCTAAATTGTCTGAAACCTTTGGAATTCGAACATGTATTCTGGTTGGGCCATCAGGCCCAATAAATGATTTTTCCAAATTTTTAAAACATTTTTCCTAAAAGGTTCATGAAATTCCCTTTCTGGAAAGGTATTATTTGCAATTTTTCAATACCAAATAAGTCCAGAATGATTTTTCAAAGTTTGACACACCTTGTTCCTTATATGCTCTGCTAGCAATAAAATTAATCTAAACTTGAAAATTTATTCCCCTAGAAAGTGACCTTTTGGGGTAGTGGGAATATTTTTAAGATGACCCTCATCAAGTCACCTTTATAACAGTGTCTTGTCCACCTTCTATATCCTTCGAATCAATTTAGAATAAATTTGGGAAGCAAGATAGCGAGATGTTGTCCCTTGTTTTTGGTTTTGATCAAAATTGAGTTCTTTTCCTGAATTTCGTCTTGAGACATTCGAATGTCTCTATGTCAACTCGATTAGACTCGAGAACATGCTTTGGCCTGCCATTGGCCCATATCCAGGCACAAACACATTTTACATCTTTACCATCCTCATTCATAATAAATCTTTTTGTCAAAAATCATCGAATGCTCACCCATTTTCTAAATCATGAAGTTTTATCATCCATGGGGATACTCCAACCCCTACCTTCTGAGGGGATACTCCAACCCCGCTTTTCAAAATTATCAAGATTTAAAAATCCTTCTTTATCAAGATTATTTGTCATCCACGGGGATACTCCAACCCTATCTTTCTAAGGGGATACTTTAACCCTCTCTTTCAACCACGATTAATTTTTTTTTCCTTCTGGGATTTCCATGAATATGTCAAACAAACCTTGTTTAATTAAGAAACCCAGATACATCTTGAAAATTATCAATTTGGTTATTCCTAGATAATCGATGCCAATAGAGAGATAAATTCCAGTGGTCTGCCCATTTTCTTTATCATTACATTGAATGATCCATGTTATGTTACTTCGTTTATTTCCTTACTAACATGATTTCTTTGTGATGACTATTTGCATTCATGTTTTCAAAAAATTTCAAATAAAATTAAAGGTAATGTTCCATGAAGGTATCTCTCCAATGTCTAAAGTGGAACATTCCATTTTCAAAGTAAAATCCAGAGGTCATTTTTATCGAAAATCTTTATATTCCCCATCTCCCTAGGGCATATATGAGATTAAATCTTTTTCATCAAAACCTGGATTATTTCTACAAGATTCATGCATTAAAGGGGTTATATCGAAATAATGACAAATTAAGATTGAAAGAATCAAAACCGTGACAAGACATAGCTAGTAAGGTACCGATTTCGGGCGTCGTGAAAAGGTTTATACTTTATCAAGCGTAACCAACTCCCAAACCCAAATGGTGAATCTTTGCATTACGTAGACCACGAGATCGATGTTTTAAGTTTCATAACTCAAAAACATAGGTTTCAATAGGCATCCAATCATGCCTAGCCCGAAATGATCGATGGTGACTCCAAGCATTGGCCATATCGTGATGGTCATACGAGACTAATAAGATGAGTGATTCATTTTATGGTCCCTCTCACTGTGTCATAAATCGAGAACCTGTACTTTCTTGTTCTCATCACAATGCCAAAGAATAGTCTCAGTCAAGAAGACATTGCCAAGTCAGGAAAATATTTTAAGTCATGCACACCCATAGATCTGTGAGGATCTACCTCGGGGTACATTGTGACATGGTTTTACAGGAAAAGCTTTTCTTCCCACCATTTTCCCTATAATCAAAATTTGTCCATCAAAAGAGACAAACATGGATTCTTGTAATAATCTCCATTCTTTGCATGATTCGGCACCATAAACATGTTCTCTTCATAGGGATACATGATATTAACGCTTTAGTTTTGCAAGAAAAGCTTTTCTTTCCATTGTTTTCCTTAGAATCAATGTTTATTGGTCAAAAGAGACAAACATGGATTGTTGTAATAATCTCCATTCTCTGCATGATTGGGCACCATAAATAGATTCTCCTCATAAGGATACATGATATTGATGCTTTAGTTTTGCAAGAAAAGTTCTTTTTTTCCACCATTTTCTTTAGGATCAAAGCTCACCCAGCAAAAGAGACAAACATGGATTCTTGCAATAATCTTCATTCTTTTTGTGATTGAGCATTAGAAACTCATTCTCCCCACTGGGAAAAAAGATCTTGATGCATTGCTTTCATAAGAAAAGATTCTCTTTCAACCATTTTCCTTAGAATTGAGGTTCATTTGTCAAAAGAGACAACCATCAATACTATTCATAATCTCCATTCTTAGTGTGACTAGGCACCATAAACACATTCTTTTCATAGGGATGCATGATATTGATGCTTTGGCTTTGCAAGAAAAGCTTTTCATTCCATCATTTTCCTTGGAATCAAAGTTCATCTATCAAAAGAGACAAACATGAATTCTTGTAATAATCTTCATTTATTTTATGATTGTGCACCATAAATACATTCTCCTTATAGGGATACACAATATTCATGCTTTCTTTTTGCAAGAAAAGCTTTTCTTCCTGCTATCTTTTTTAGAATCAAAGCTCATTTGTCAAAAGAAACAAACATGGATTCTCGTAATAATCTCCATTTTTTATGTGATTAGGCACCATAAACTCATTCTCTTCATAGGGATACATGATATTGATGCTTTGGTTTTGCAAGAAAAGCTTTTCTTTCAACCATTTTCCTTGGAATCAAAGCTTGTCCATTAAAATAGACAAACTTGGATTCTTATAACAATCTCTATCCTTTTTATGATTCGGCATCATAAACACATTTTTCTCATAGGGATACACAACATAGATGTTTTGGTTTAGTAAAAAAATCTTTTGCTTCCACCATTTTCCTTAGCATTAAAGTTTGTCCATCAAAAGAGACAAACCTAGTTCCCTGTAATAATCTTGAAACATATTCTCCTTATAGGGGTACACGATATTAATGCCTTAGTTTCATAAGAAAAGGTTTTCTTTCCACTCTTTTTCTATAGAATAAAAGTTTATTTCTCAAATGAGACCAAAATGGATTCTCATTATAATCCCCATGCTTTTATTGATTAGGCACCATAAACTTATAATTCACATTGGGATACAAGATTTAAATGACTTGTTTTCATAGGAAAAGCTTTTCTTTCCACCACCTCCTTTAGAATCAGTGTTTGTTTGTCAAAAAGAACAAACGTGGGCTCTTGTAATATTCTCCATTCTTTTCATGATTGTCATCATAACACATTCTACTCGTTGTCATACACGATATTGATGCTTTGGTTTTGCAAGCAAAGCTTTTCCCTCTATTTTTTGTAAAATCAAAGCTCATCCTTCAAATGAGACAAACATGAATTCTTATAATTATCTTTATGCTTCTTTTGATTGGGCACCATAAACTCATGATTCTCATTAGGATACACTATTCTGATGTTTTGATTTCATAGGAAAAGCTTTCCTCTCCACCATTTTCTTTAGAAAAAAGTTTGCACGTCAAAAGAGTCAAATATGGAAATTTTAGTAATAATCTCTAGTCTCTGTGTGATTAGGCACCATAAACACGTTCTCCTTATAGGAATACATGATATTGATGCTTTAGTTTTGCAAGAAAAGTTTTCCTTTCCACTATTTTCCTTAAAATCAAAGTTTGGTCATCAAAAGAGATAAACATGGATTCTTGTAATAATCATCATTCTTTTCATGATTGGGCATCAGAAACACATTTGCTTTATTAGGAAATGTGATTTTAATGCTTTGGTTTCCCAAGAAAAGCTTTTTTCCCACCATTTTCCTTAGAATCAAAGTTCGTACATTAAAAGAGGCAAACATGGACACTTGTAATAATCTCCATTCTTAATGTGATTAGGTACCATGAACACATTCTCCTCATTGGGATACACAATATTGATGCGTTGGCTTTGTAAGAAAAGCTTTTCCTTCCACTGTTTTCTTTAGAATGAAAGTTCATCTATTAAAACTGACAAACATGGATTCCTGTAATAATCTCCACTCTTTTCATGCTTGCATACCATAAACACCTTTTTCTTATAGGGATACACGATATTGATGCTTTGATTTTGCAAGAAAAGCTTTTCTTTCCACTATCTTCTTTAGAATTAAAGTTCATCCAACAAAAAAGACGAGAAAGGATTCTTGTAATAAGATTCATTCTTTGTGTGATTGGGCATCATAAGCACATTCTCCTCATAGGGATGCATGATATTGGTGGTTTAGGTTCGCAACAAAGCCTCTTTTTTCAACCAATTTCCTTAGAATCAAAGTTCATTTATCAAAACAGACAAACATGGATTCTTGTAAATAATCCTATTCTTTTTGTGATTGGGCATCATAAACATGTTCTCCTTATTAGGATACATGATTTTGATGCTTTGATTTTGTAAGAAAAGCTTTTCTTTCAATCATTTTCCTTAGAATCAAGTACGTCTATTGAAAAAGATAAACATGTTCAGCTTATTGAGATACGTGATATCGTTGCTTATAATAATTTGCATTTTTAGCATGATTGGGCACCATAAACGTGTTCACCTTATTGAGATACGTGATATCGATGCTTTGGCATTGCAAGAAAAGCTTTTCCTTCCATCATTTTCCTTAGAATCAAAGTACATCCATCAAAAGAGATAAACATGGATTCTTGTAATAATCTCCATTTTTTCGTGATTAGGCACTATAAACACATTCTTCTTATAGGGATACACGATATGGGCATTTTGACTTTGCAGAAAAAGCTTTTCTTTCAACCATTTTCCTTAGAATCAACATTCACCCATAAAAAACCATGGGTTCTTGTAATAATCTCCACTCTTTTTGTGATTGGGCATCATAAACACATTTTCCTCATTAGGATACATGACTTGATGCTTTGGTTTTGCAAGAATAGCTTTTTTTTTCACCATTTTCCTTAGAATTAAAGTTTCTTCTTCAAAAAAGAAAACATGGATGCTTATGATAGCCTCTATTCTTTGCATGATTGGGCACCATAAACACATTTTCTTCATAAGGATACAAGATGCTAGTGTTTTGGCTTTGCAAGAAAAGTTTTTCCTTCCACCATTTTCCTTAGAATCAAAGGGTGTTAGTCAAAAGAAACAAGGATGGATTTTTATAAGAATCTCTATTCTTTCCATGATTTCACACCATCAACATGTACTCCTCATAAGGATACACGATATTGATGCTTGAGTATCGTAGGAAAAGCTTTCATTCAACCTTTTTCTAGGGAATCAAAGTACATCTGTCAAATAAGACAAACATGGATTCTCACAGCAATCTCTATTTCTTTTGATGGGGCACCATAAATTCATAATTCATAGTAGGATACATGATTTTCATCCTTTCTTTTCACAAAAGAAGCCTTTTTTTTGCCATTTTCCTTAAAATCAATATTTGTCCATCAAAAGAGATAGACATGGATTCTTGCATTGAACTCTGTTCTTTTAGTGATTAGGCACCATAATGATATTCTCTTCATAGGGGTACATGATATTATTGCTTTTTTTCCACCTTTTTTTGTAGAATCAAAGTCTGTTCATCGAATGAGAAAAATAGGGATTCTTATAATAATCACCATGCTTTTTGTGATTGGGCACCATAAACTTGTAATTCACATTGGGATAAATGATTTTAATGCCTTGTTTTCACAAGAGGAGTTTTTCTTTTCACTATTTTCTTTAGAATCAATGTTCATCTGTCAAAAGAGATAAACATTTTTCATGTATTAATCTCCATTGTTTCCATGATTAGGCACCATAAACACATTGTCCTTTCAGGGATAAAGGATATTGATGCTTTTATTTTACAATAAAAGCTTTTCTTTCAACCGTTTTCCTTATAATCAAAGTTCATCTGTCAAAAGAGACAAACATGGATTCTTGTAATAATCTCCATTCTTTAAGTGATTAGGCACCATATACAAGTTCTCCTTATTAGAATACATAATATTGATGCTTTGATTTTGCAATAAAAGCTTTTTTTACCACTATTTTCCTTAGAATCAAAGTTTGTCCTTTGAAAGAGACAAACATGGATTCTTATAATAATCTCCACTCTTTTCATGATTAGGCACCATAAACACGTTCTCTTCTTAGGGATACACGATATTGATGCCTTTCTTTCATAAGAAATGCTTTTGTTTCCACTTTTTTTTAGAGAATCAAACTTTGTCCATCAAATGAGACAAACATGGATTCTTATAAAAATCTCTAGGCTTCTTATGATTGGGCACTAGAAAC
Source organism: Adansonia madagascariensis (assembly GCA_038381835.1). Classification (NCBI taxonomy): domain Eukaryota; kingdom Viridiplantae; phylum Streptophyta; class Magnoliopsida; order Malvales; family Malvaceae; genus Adansonia; species Adansonia madagascariensis. Next base: position 7,109 of record JBBYHL010430064.1, read on the forward strand.
TCATAATTCACATTGGAATATGCAAATTTGTTGTCATGGTTTTATAAGAGAAGCTTTTTTCCACCATTTTCCTTAGAATTAATTTTTGTTCATCAAAAGAGGCAAACATGGATTCTTGTAATAATCTCTATCCTTTTCATGACTGGGCACCAAAAACACATTCTCCTTATAAAGACACCCGAGATTTTAACACTTTGGTTTGTAGAAAAAGCTTTTCTTTCAACCATTTTCCTTATAATCAAAGTTAGTTTGTCAAAAGAGATGAACATGGATTCTAGTAATAATCTCTATTCTTCATAAGATTGGGCAACACAAACACGTTCTCCTCATAGGGATACATGATGTTGATACTTTGATTTTGCAAGAAAAGCTTTTTTTTCCATCATTTTCCTTAGAATCAAAGTTTATCCATCAAAAGAGACAAATGTGGATACTTGTAATAATCTTAATTCTTTAGTGATTGGGCACCATAAACACATTCTTCTCATAAGGGTACATGATACTGATGCTTTGGCTTTGCAAGAAAAGCTTTTCCTTCCACCATTCCTTAGAGTCAAAGTTTATTCATTACAAGAGAAATGGATTCTTGTAATAATTTCCATTCCTTTCGTGATTGCACACCACAAACATGTTCTCCTCATAGGTATGCATAATACTGAATGCATTGGTTTCACAAGAAAAACTTTTCATTCCACCGTTTTTTTGTAGAATCAAAGTTGTCGCTACTTGCCATGATAAAACTTCAGATGATTCGAAGGGCTTAGCATACTTGACTTAAAAATATATGATGGTTGGTGGTGGTCGAGCCTTTAAACTATCCCTTGATCAGGATTTGGATTAGGCATAGTAATATGAAAGGGAGAGAGACTGTTGGGTGAATCACTCATCCAACTAGTCTTGAATAGCCATCACAAAGTGGCCATAAACTTGGAATAGCCACCAATCATTTCGAGCTAGGTAGGATCAGATGCCTATTGAAAATGATATTTTAAGTTATGAAACTTAAAACACCGATTTTAAGGTTTACAAAGTCTAGAGACTCATTGCTTGGGTTTGGGAGTTAGTTATGCATGGGGAAGGATTAGCATCCCATGACACCCAAATAGTTACCTACAACTATGTCTTGCTTCGGTTTTGATTAAATCGATTTCATTTAGTCATTATTTAGATACAATTCCTTTAATGCATGAAGTTTTATAAATTGTTAATCTAGGTTTTGAAAGAAAATTTACATAACCTACGCATCGCGAAGGTATGAGGAACCTAGGAATTTTGGAGAAAATAATTCTTGGATTGAATTTTAAAAATTTAGATATTTCATGTTAAATACTGGAGAGATAACGACATGGAATATCGCTTTAAAATTTTGAAAGTGATTTTGAAACATGAATGCACATGGTCCTTGTAAAGAGAAAAGTGTTAGTAAGATGAAAAAGAATATAATAAATTACATGAAAGTAAACACACATAAAAACATAAAAAGAAGAGATGATCGAAATGTATCTCGTAGTTGTCTTTGATTATTAAAGAATAACTGATGTAAGAACTTTGAGATGTGGTTGGATTCAATGGTAATTTAAGAGACAAAAAAAGGTTCAATTAGGAGACCCGATATATCTAAGAAAGAATTTAGATTTTGAAATGAAATTTAAAAAAGACGATGTTGGATTATACCCTCAAAAGGTGGGGTTAGAGTATCCCCTATTGTAAAACATTTAAGTATACTTAAAAGGAGTTTTGATTAGGGAAGAAATTCAAATTTTAAATGAAAAATAAGGTTGGAGTATCCCCAAAAATAAAAATTCTTGATGTTTTAAGCAAATGATTAAGAGTCTTGAATATAGATCCAAAACAAAAAATTTAAGTTTTAAGTTAAAAATGGGGTTGGAATAACCCTTCAGAGCAATGGAGTTGGAGTATCTCCACTAGTAAAAATTTTAATATGGAGGAAAGAGATATTTAGTATAAAGTTATTTTTTTTGTATTTTAGCCTTGATCCGAGTCTAAAGGGCTTGTGTTGTAAAAGAACCAATCAGATTATTTCAAGACATTTGACGGTCTCTATATGGGTGTTTCAAGAATTAGGTTAAAAACAAGGCCAACATCGCATTGTCCCCTTTCTTGAATTTATTTTGGGTGCATCTGAAGGCTTTAAAAGGTAAATAAGGTATTGTTAGAAAGTTAACTTGAGAAGGTTTAATGTAAAAATATTACAAAAATTGTAGAAAATCACTTGCTAAGTGGAATTAATTTTTAAAGATAAGTCTATCTTGACACTGGCAACGTATATAGGGAAAGGGCATCATAGACTTTGTTATACATTTTAGTAGTGAATGAAATCAAGAGGGGGTGAATTGATTTCTCAAAACTTCAGTAAATTGAAACTTTGATAAATAAAATTGAGAAATCTAAAAAATAAATTTGAGAGTGCAAGTTAGTGAATAAAAATAAATAATTAAAGAAAAGGAAAGAAGAAGCAAACTCAACGATTTAGAGAGTTTCAGCCTCCATTGACTATGCCCTCTATCTCGACCTCACTTGCCTAGATAATTCACTAACTTAAATTGTCTACCTTTCAAGGACAAGGTATAACCTCCCTATCTTTCAAGGCTAAGATAGAAACCTTTACCATCTATCTTTTGTGGCTAAGATAGAACCCTCTCTCACTAGTTTTGAAGGCTAAGTAGAAACCTTATCTACTTTTCAATGGCTAAGTAAGAACCTCTCCTTTTTACAAGGATTTAAGTGTAAACAAATAAAACCTCTAAAGGTTAGGTGTTTACAAGAGTTTTAGCTCAAGGAAAATATGTATCTAAAGATGTAAAATGAAGAATACAAACATAGGAAGATTTAATCCTATACAAAGATGAACTACTTGGCAAAAATAATGGAAAATATGAAAGATATGACTCTAAGCACAATCTCTTGGTTCTTTGTCCTGTTGAAGGTGTTCGAGAGGCTCATTTATAGCCTTGATCATTAATATAGCCATTGGGGAAATTTAGTGAAGGAGTATAGCTGTTGGAGCTTTCAAAATGTCATTTCCCATTTTCCCCATGTCTATGTATCAACACAATAGAGTGGGTATTAATACATTTTGTTTAATGATCCAAAATATGATCGTTAATAGTCTTGTATCAATACAAAATAATATGTCCCAATACATGAATAGTGATATTTGCATTTTAAGGTTATTTAGCTAATGCCAAGTATTGTATCGATACATTTTTTAAAAGGTTTTTGATCACTTTAAAACATGCAAAACTTATCTAAAAGATGTTTTATATAAAAATATACATATTTTTTAGTGCTTAAAAGGATTTAAAACACGTTCTAGTATTTTTCAAAATGTTTACAAAATATTTCATAGATAGATACTAATCTTGAAAATATTTAAACATAAGCTAATTAAGCTTAAGATTTAGTTATATCAAAACTAGATTAATTCAAAGCTAATATCGTTAACAATCTCCCCCTTTTCAATATCACAAAACTTAAGTTGAATTTGCTTGTAAAACTCCCCCTTAATCATTTAAAGGTTTTCAATAAAACTCCTCCTTAATAAAAGCATTATAAAATGGATTTTTGGAGATTTTATAAAAAGGTTTTGAAACACTTGACAATGATATTTTTAGTCATATTTGGCTTTAAGAGTACCAACACAAAATATTAAAGATTTTAGTAATATAAATAATATAAGCACATGTGAAATCTTCTTATTGGCTAGCATAGACATATACATAAATGAAGTACAAGCAAGCAAATTAACCCTTAAATCTTTCCCCTTTTTTGGAATATCAAAAAACTGAAGGTAGATTAATTCAAAGCTAAAGGACTAATTCCAACAAGATTTCTAAAATTTATATTAATTATGAATCATTTAAGAGCATGTATACCAATTATTGAGAAAATATATGCATTTAAGCCCTAATGTGTAGTTCATCCAATTTTTGTATTCTTTTGTAGACATTTGAGCACATTTGAGAGATAGAACATGCCAACTGTTGAAGGATTTTAAGAATTACTAATCCAATTGTTGTCTAGATGCACAATAGATGCTAATGTTTGAATTTTTTGTACAAGTGTATACCACAAAAGATGCCATATGGAATGTTAAAAAATATTTTCAAGAAAAGGGTCACAAACTTCTATAGGTTAGAAAATCGTTTGCTTATTCATGATATGTCAATAAAACCATTTGAGTAAACATTCAATCAATGAACATGCTTAAAGATGAGAATTAAGCACTTAGAGATGTTCAAGGATTCATTCAAAGCAAATATTTTAAGCACATATTACATACTAGAATATCAATTATATATAATTGACTCATGTATGTCACCAAAGTTAATGCTAAAGGATAAGAATTTAATAAAATTTGTTTAATGATTACTTTAACCTTACCAAACTTTGATGATATGCTCATTATAACTTTGAGGATCATTAATTTCTAGTGTTTGACATTCCTTGCTGATTTTGGCTTGATTTGAAGAGGTTGCATGCTTTATTTACTTTTTTTTGCTATGCAAGTGTTCATCCTTCAAGGATGGATTTATCTTCATGAACCTTGCAAAACTTAAAAAAAAAAAATTGGTAGAAGATGAGCATTAAGTGTTCTAAGATTTTAATTGTAAAAAAATATTCAATAAGCTTATGTTTTGTTAGAAATAAAAGATGTTCAATGAGCTTAAAGATATTTTGAAATAAGTGATACCAAATATTAATGAATGAAAAACACTAAGCATATATGGTACCAATTATTGTAATACAAAAAAATAATGATGTATAGAAAAATTTGTATTTTTGAGCATTATGAGGTAATATGAGCACTTAATCATATAATTCATGCAATTGATTTGAGAAACACTCATCAATGAATCAAATATGATGTTTAAGCATGTGATAAGTTATGAAACAATGTTTATCAAGGTTTAGAAATCATAAAATGAAGCATTTCAAGTGAAAACTCATGAAGGAGACCAATTTTGCATTTGAAAGCCAAAAAAAAATAGCACGAAATTAGCCAAAACTCACTACTTGTATTCAAATAGAGGGCTTTTGTATCAATATGCATAGTGATGTATCGATACAAAGTTCATTATATCGATACAAGTTGGGTTTTTCTAGATTTTTCTTCATTGTATCAATGCAGGGTTTTAACTATCGATACATGCCTTAAGTTTTTCGAAAAATGCTTAGGAAAATATGCAGTTTGGCTTTCCAAAACCTATGATTTTATATTCTAATGCAAACTTTTGATTTTAAACACTTAAAACTCATATGAATAATCAATATTTGGATAAAAATAACCTTTAGAATCAAGTTTGAATGAATTAGCATATTTGGTCACATAAGTAAGGCAATATGCAACTAAAGGTCTTGGAATAAAAGATTTTCATTCAAACCACATATGCACAATTTTAAAAGTATTTTCAATGCATACCAAACTTGTTTAAGCCATAAAACATGAACTTACAACATAATCAAACATCTTAAGTCTCATGCAAGCATAATTGAATATAAAACATTAAAGAGACATAAGAACTTGCTAATGCATGTTTATGGCATCATATCTTATAAGTAAGCTCAAATGCTTCCCCCTAAGAATATGCATATAATTTAGTCACGCAATTGAGCTTCTTAATGACTTAGAACATGAAGTTATCAAAATCAACCTTTTATGCATAAATCATTTTTAAGTTATGCTTCATAACAACATTTCACAAATTAATTTAACTTATTATCATTAAGCATTAAATCATTAAATGCATGCACATTTAAGCTTGTAGCTGATCAAGATGTAAAACATAAATTTTCACCAAACCATTTTACATTGAAAACAAATTAAAAAAAAATAATTCAATAAAGCATTAATAATTAGAACACGAATAACCAATACATATATCAAAATTTTAAAGCTTAGAGGTTACCCATGACACTTTTTTATGTGTCTAGAGCATCTTTTTGTATTGCGTTGCTCCTTATTGCTCTAACATACCTACAAGAGACTTTCACTTGGTTTTTGGTACCCAAATTGCTTTGGGTCCTTGAAGGTTAGTCTCACATCCTCTTGTTCCCTTAGGAACCCATACTTGTCTAACTTTAAATTATGTCGTGTTCTTAATAGGACAAGTATGCAAATTATGACCATGAAAATTGCACTGTGAGCACTAGGTCATGTTAACTTGAAAAGACTTGTCTAAAATGATTTTCTTTTCTTGTTCCAAGCTTTTAATTTTTTTTTCAAATTAAGATTGACTTTTTGAAAAATGTTAATTCCTAGCTTGGACTCATTAAAATCATTTTTCAAATCTTTGTTTTCATTCTCTAAAATAAGTTTTAATTTTAGGCATAGAGGGAGAGGTCATAAAGGTTTAAATAATAAAATTGATCTTCAACAAAATGAAAAAGACATATATGGTAAAATAGTAACCATAAAATATGACCCTAACCAAAATGCATACATTTGTCTCATATATTATGGGCAAGAGATATATTTTACATCCTAGAGGGGCTATAATTGGAGATAACATTATTTCTAGTATAGAAGTTCATATAAGAATGGGAAATGCCCTACCTTTAAATATGGTTTAAACTATTGATTTACGTTATTTGAAGTAAACTATTAGGTTTATGGTAAAACCTAAAAATTGATCATTGATCCAATTTGAGTACCTCTACAAGATAGACTTCAATAGAAAACTAAAGAGTAATGGCAGCAAGTGATTAAGTTCAGGAGTTCCTCATATAAAATTATTGACTCGAGATATATAGTGAAATGGAGAAGACAAAATTGTTTTAAGCATCGACGAACCAAAAGTGTCTCTTGTTTCAAAAAGAAAAAGAGAGGAGGATAGGTTATTCACATTTCATTTGATGGTCAAAGGCAAATTGAAAGCTAACTAGTGGTAATTCTAAAATTTCTCTAGGGAAAATAGAGATGTCGCTTACGTTACTGATAATTTATGGGAAGTATCAATGTAATTTCATAAAGTCATTCGATCTGAATACTATACGAAGAACATAAGCCAGTTAATGAAATGGGAAAACCAAGCACGTAGAAGATCATAACATGAGTGGTTTGACAGATTTGGATTCCTATATATCTATTCATGTTGTACTTCATCGTACAATATATATAAGAATTATATAATAAAAATTATACTATATATCCATCTATATAGATATATGCAATATATATATCCATCTGTATAGATATCATTATCTACATCTAGAAAGCCAAATGCTTTCGAAGAAGCTTGTATAGCTTGGGAAGGGGTTTTGATTGATCGATCAAAAAGAAAAATATACTTCAACCGATACACCCTTAGGCACGATCATACATAACATAGAAATCACACTTAGAAAGGGTGGTCAATTAGCTACAGCAATAGGTGCTGTAGTGAAACTAATTGCAAAACAAGGGAAATCAGCCACATTAAAATTAACTTATAGGGAGGTCTATTTGATATCCAAAACTGCTTAGCAACAATCAGACAGGTGGAAAATTGTTGGGTGAACCAAAAATGTTAGGGTTGAGCCAGATCTCAATGTTAGCGAGGTAAGTGTCCTGTAGTAAGAGAAGTAGTTATGAACCTTGTAGACCATCCCCATGAGGGTGGTAAAGGGAGGGCTTTAATTGGTAGAAAAAACCCATAACCCCTTATGGTTATCCTGCACTTGGAAGAAGAAGTAGAAAAAGGAATAAATATAGTGATAATTTGATTCTTCATCGTTGTTGTAAATAAAAGAGAAAATTTCTTTGTCATTATAAAAAACAAACAAAATATTAAATATTATTAAAAAGAAAATTTTAAAAAATGATGCATTCACTAAAAAAAATCCTTTTATAGCAAATGATTTATTAAAAAATAGAAAGGGTTAATGCAAAAGTGGAAAATGAAGTACTAATATCTAGTCTAGAGCATCTACCATTATAGCCATAATGATCAGCTATACTATCGCTATCCTAATGGAAAGAGCATTTGCTAATTATAAAACGGATCTATGGTAGGACGTAAATTAGGAGAATTCGCACCTACTATTAATTTTTATGGACACGCATAAAATAATAATAAATCTTGTCATTAATATTTTTATAATAAATAAAATATTGACTAATTAATGAATTCATTAATGAAAGGTAAACCTTATTATAAAGATAAACAAAGAAATGAAGAACTTATATCCAACTATAAACGAAGAATACATTTTAGGTCAACATATATGTATGTCTGCTCACAAAGCACAAAGAATAATTGATCAAATTCATGGATATTCCAATGAAGAAACATTTATGATAAAAGAACTCATACCTACACATTCTCCTTATAAGGATACAAGATATTGATGAATTGGCTTTACAAGAAAAGCTTGTTTTTCCACCATTTTCCTTAGAATTAAAGTTTATCCATAAGAAAGAAAAAACAAAGATGGATTCTTGTAATAATTTCTATTCTTTTCATGATTAGGCATTATAAACATGTTCTCCTTGTAAGGGTACAAGTTATTGATGCTTTGGTTTCGCAAGAAAAGCTTACTTTACACCCTTTCTTATAAAATCGAAGTTCATCTATCGAAAGAGACAAGCATGAATTCTTGTACTCTATTCATTTCATGACTAAGCACCATAAACATGTTCTCCTTATTAGGTACATAATATTAATACTTTAGTTTTACAAGAAAAGCTTTTTCTTCCACCATTCTTTTTAGAATCAAAGGTCGTCTATCAAATGAGACAAACATGGATTCTCACAATAATCCCCATGTTTTGTGTGATTATGCACCAAAAACTTAACTCATATTAGGATGCACCATTTTGATGCCTTGGTTCCATAAGAGAAGCTTTTCCTTCCACTATTTTCCTTAGAATCAATGTTTGTTTGATATAAATGACAAACATGGATTCTTATAATAATCTTTATTCTTTGCATGACTGGGCAGCATAAACAAGTCTGTGTTAAACCTTTTAGCGGTGAATGAAATCAAGAGAGGTGAATTAATTTGTTAAAACCTTGGTAAATTTAAACTTTGATAAATAAAATTGAGAAATCTAAATAATAAACTTTCAAGTGCAAGTTAGTAAATAAAAATAAATACAATTAAATAAAAGGGAAAAAAGAAGCAAACTCAATGATTTAAAAAAGTTTAGCCTCAATTGCCTACATCTTCTGCCTCAGCCTCATTTGCCTCAGATTTTCACAATTCACTAACTTGAATTGTCTAGCTTTTAAGGACAAGGCATGACCTTTACAGTCGCTATCTTTCAAGGCTAAGATAGAAACCATTATTTTTTTATCTTTTGTGGCTAAGATAGAACCCTCTCTTACTACTTTGAAGGTAAGTAGAAACCTTCTCTACTTTCAATGGCTAAGTAAGAACCTCCCCTTTTTATAAGGATTGAGTGTCAACAAATAAAATCTCTAAAGGTTAGTAGTTTACAAGAGTTTTGGCTCAAGGAAAATATGTATCTAGAGATACAAAATAAAGAATACAAAGATAGGAAGATTTAATCCTATATAAAGATGAATAGCTCAGTAAAAATGATAAAAATGTGAAAGATATGACTCTAAGCACAATCTCTTAGTTTTTTCTCTTGTTGAAGGTGTTGGAGAGGCTTATTTGTAGCATTGATCTTCATTATAGCCATGAGGGGTATTTGGTGAAGGAATATAGCCATTGAAGCCTTCAAAATATCATTTCTCATTGTCCCCCTTGCTTTTGCATCGATACAATTGAGTGGTATCGATACATTATGTTTAACGGTCCAAAATATGACCATTGAACAGTGCTGTAATGATACAGAATAATCTATCTTGATAATGAGCAATGATTTATGCATTTTAAGGTTATTTAGCTACTGCCAAGTATTGATTGATACATACATATAGTGCATCAATACATTCATATGAAATCAATTTTAAGAGGTTTTTCATGACTTTAAAAACATGTAAAACTTATCTAAAAAATGTTTTATATAAAAGTATGTATTAAGAACACATTTTTAAGTGCTTAAAAGAGTTAAAACACATTCTAGTATTTTTCAAAGTGTTTACAAAATATTTCATGGAAAAATACTAATCTTGAAAATATTTAAACACAATCCAATTAAGCTTAAGTTTTAGTTATATCAAAACTAAGATTAATTCAAAGCTAATATAGCTAACAGTCCTCATAGGAATGCATGATATTGATGCTTTGGATTTGCAAGAAAATCTTTTTTTCCCTAATTCTCTTTAGAATCAATGTTTGTCCATCAAAAGAGACAAACATTGTAATAATCTCCATTCTTTTCATGATTGGGCACCATTAACTCGTAATTTTAATTGGGATACACAATTTTGATGCTTTGGTTTCATAGAAAAAACTTTTCTTTCAACCAATTTTTAAAGAAAGTTCATCCTCAAAGAGACAAATGTGGATTATTGTAATAATCTTTATGCTTTGCGTGATTGGACATCATAAACATATTCTTTTCAAAGGGATACATGATGTTGATGCTCTGATTTCACATGAAAAACTTTTTTCTGCATTTTTTTTTTAAAAATGAAGGTTCACGCATCAAATGAGATAAACATGGATTCTCATAATAGTTTCTTACCTCTTTGTGATTAGGCACCAGAAACACATAATTCTCACTAGAATATACGATTTTGATGTTTTAGTTTCGTAAGAAAAGCTTTTATTTCTCTTATTTTCCTTAAAATCAAAGTTCATATGTCAAAAGAAACAAACATGGATTCTTGTAATAATCTCTATTCTTTTCATGATTAGGCATAAAAAAACACATTCTCCTCATAAGGATACATGATATTGATGCTTTCATTTTGTAAAAAAAACTTTGCTCTCTATTTTTCTTAGAATCAATGTTTATCTATTAAAAGTGACATACATGGATTTTATAATAATCTCTATTCTTTGCATGATTGGGCATTATAAACACATGATATTAATGCTTTGGTTTTGCAAGAAAAAATTTTCTTTCCCCTATTTTTCATGGAATCAATGCTCATCTGTTAAAAGAGAAAAACCAGGATCCTTGTAATAATCTCCATTTTTTTCATGATTAGGCACCATAAACTCAAGATTCTAATTGGGATACACTATTTTGATGCTTTAGTTTGAAAGGAAAAGCTTTTCTTTCCACCATTTTCCTTTAAACAAAGTTCACTCCTCAAAAGAAATAAACATGGATTCTTGTAATAATCTCTATGCTTTGCATGAGTGGACACCATATACACATTTTCTTCAAAGGGATGCATGAAATTGATACTTTGGTTTCACATTGAAAGCTTTTTTTCCTCTATTCTTTTGAAGAATAAATGTTAGTTTGTCAAATGAGACAAACATGGATTCTCATAACAATCTTCTTGCTTTTTATGATGAGGCACCATAAATTCGTAATTCTCATTGGGATGCATGATTTTGATACTTTGGTTTTGCAAGAAAAGCTTTTCTTTCCATTATTTCCCTTATAATCTAAATTTATCTGTCAAAGGAGACAAACATGGATTCTCATAATAATCTCCATTATTTTCATGATTGGGCACAATAAACACATTCTTTTTGTAGGTATACACAATAATGATGCTTTAGTTTTTGCAAGAAAGGCTTTCTTTCCACCATTTTCCATAGAATCAATGTTCATCTGTTAAGAGCAATAAACATGAATTCATGTAATAATCTTTTTTTTGTGCCATTGGGCAAATAAACGCATTCTCCTCATAGGGATACATGATATTTGTCCTTTGGTTTTGCAAGAAAAGCTTTTTTTCCCTCAATTTCCTTAGAGTCAATGTTCATCCATCAAAAGAGACAAACATGGATTCTTGTAATAGTCTTTCATTTTTTTCATGATTGGGTACCATAAACTCATGATTCTAATAAGAATACATAATTTTGACACTTTGTTTCGTAGGAAAAGCTTTTTTCGACCATTGTCCTTTAAAATAAAGTTCGTTCATCAAAAGAGACAAATATGGATTCTTATAATAATCTCCATGCTTTGTATGATTAGACACTGTAAACACATTCTTCTTAGAGGGATACATGAAATTGATGCCTTGGTTTCTCAAGAAAAGCCTTTCTTTCCTCTATTTATTTAAAGAACGAAAGTTCATTCATCAAATGAGACAAAAGTAGATTCTTATAATAATTTCTTTGTTTTTATGACTAGGCAACATAAACTCTTAATTCTCATTGCGATACATGATTTTGATGCTTTGGTTTCATAAGAAAAGCTTTTCTTTCCATCATTTTCCATAGAATGAAAGTTCGCTTATCAAAAAAGATAAACATTGCTTCCTATAATAATCTCTATTGTTTTTGTGATTGGGCAAAATAAACACATTCTCTTTATGGAGATACACAATATTGATGCTTTGGCAAGAAAAGTTTTTCTTTCCATCATCTTCCCTAAAACCAATGTCCATCTATCAAAAAAAGGTAAACATGGATTCTTGTAGTAATCTCTATTCTTCTCATGATTGGGCACCATAAACTAGTGATTCTTATTAGGATACATGATTTTGAAGCCTTGGTTTTATAGGAAAAGCTTTTTTTTTCCACCACTTCTATTTAATCAAAGTTCATATGTCAAAAAAGACAAACATGGATTCTTGCAATAATCTCTATGCTTTTGCATGAATGGGCATCAGAAACACGTTATCTTCTTTGGGATACATGATTTTGATGCATTGGTTTTGCAAGAAAAGCTTTTCTTTTCACTATTTTCCTTAAAATAAAAGTTCATCCAACAAAATAGAAAAATATGGGTTCTTGTAATAATCTCTATTCCTGGTGTGATTAGGCACCATAAACACGTTTTCCTTATAGGGATACACAATTTTGAGGTTTTGCTTTTGTAGAAAAGTTTTTTTTCTCACCATTTTCCTTAGAATTAAGGTTTGTTCATCAAAACAAATAAACATGGATTCTTGTAATAATCTTCATTCATTTCATGATTGGGCACCAGAAATATGTTTTCCTTATAGGGATATAAGATATTGATGCTTTTGTTTCACAAGAAAGGCTTTTCTTTCCCTTTTTTTTGCAGAATCAAAGTTCATCTATCAAATAAGACAAACATGGACTCTCATTATAATCTCCATGCTTTTTGTGATTGGGCACCATAAACTTGTAATTCATATTGGGGTACACAATTTTGATGTGTTGGTTTAGAAGACAAGCTTTTCTTTCTACCATTTTCCTTAGAATCAATGTTCGTCCTTCAAAAGAGACAAACTGATATTCTTATAATAATCTTCATTCTTTTTATGGTTAGGAAAGATAAATGTTTCTTTTTATTGCGATACACTGCATTGATGCTTCGATTTTGCAAGAAATGCATTCTTTCTTTCATTCTTTTGTAGAATCAAAGCTAGTCATTTAGATAAGGCAAACATTGATTCCAATAATAATCTCCATAATTTTTGTGATTGGGCATCGTAAACTAGTGATTCTTATTAGGATACTTGCTTTTAATGCTTTGGTTTCGCAGGAAAAACTTTTTGTCCCACCATCTTCCTTTAAAAAAGTTCATCAGTCAAAAGAAACAAACATGGATTCTTCTAATAATCTCTATGCTCTACATGATTGGACTCCATAAAAACATTTTCCTCAAAGAGATACATAATGTTGATGGTTTAGTTTCGCAAGAAAAGCTTTCATTTCCTTTATTTTTTTATAGAATAAAAATTCATCTTTCAAATGAGGTAAACATGGATTCTCATAATAATCTCTAAGGTTTTTGTGATTAGCACCATAAACTCATAATTCTCATTAGAATACATGAAAAGAAAAGCTTTTTGTTCCATCATTTTTCATAGAATCAAAGCTTATCCGCCAAAAGAGACAAACTTGGATTCTTATAATAATCTCCACTCTTTTCCTGATTAGGCACCATAAACACATTCCTCTAATTGGGACACGTGATATTGATGCTTAGGTTTTGCAAAAAATGCTTTTCTTTCCTCTATTTTCCTAGAATTAATGTTCATCCATCAAAAGAGACAACCTCAGCTTTTATAACAATCTCAATTCTTTATGTGATTGGGCACCATAAATACATTCTCCTCATAGGGATACATAATATTGATTCTTTGGTTTTGCCAGAAAAGCTTTTCTTTACCCCATATTCCTTAAAATCAATGTTCATCCATCAAAAAGATAAACATGGATTCTTGTAATAATCTCTATTCTTTTCATGATTGGGCACTACAAATTCGTGATTCTAATTAGGATACACAATTTTGGTGCTTTGGTTTCATAAGAAAAGCTTTTCTTTCCATCATTTTTGTTTCAAGCAAAGCTTATTTGTCAAAAAAGATAAATATGGATTCTTGTAATAATCTCCATGCTTTTTGTAATTAGGCACCATAAACTCGTGATTCTTATTCAAGTACACAGTTTTGATGCTTTAGCTTTGTAGGATAAGTTTTTCGTTTCACCATTTTCTTAAAAACAAAGTTCTTTAGGCAAAAGAGACAAACGTGGGTTCTTGTACCCTACTCTGTATGATTGGGCACATAATACTGATGCTTGGGTTTCGCAAGAAAAAGTATTCATTCCTCTATATTTCTAAAAAATAAAAGTTGGTTTGTTAAATAAGACAAACATGAATTCTCAAAATAATCCTCTTGCTTTTTGTGATTAGGCACAATAAACTCATAATTCTCATTGGGATACATGATTTTGATGCTTTAATTTCGCAAGAAAAGCTTCTCATTCCATCATTTTTCATAGAATCAAAGTTCGTCTGTCAAAAGAGACAAACATACGTTCCTATAATAATCTCCATTCTTTTCATGATTAGGCGCTACAAACATTTTCTTCTCATTGGGACACATGATATTAATACTTGTGTTCTACAAGAATTCTTTCCTTTATTTTCCTTAGAATCAATGTTTATTTTTCAAAAGAGACAAACATGGATTCTTGTAATAATCTCTATTCTTTGCGTGATTGGGCACTATAAACATGTACTCCTCATAGGGTTACACAATATTAATGCTTTAATTTTGCAAGAAAAGCTTTTCTTTTCACCATTTTCCTTAGAATCAAAGTTCATCCGTCAAAAAAGACAAACATGAATTGTTGTAGTAATCTCTCTTCTTTTTAAGATTAGGCATTATAAACACGTTTTCGTTATTGGAATACACAATTTTCATGCTTTGGTTTTGTAAAAAAGGTTGTTCTTTCCACCATTTTCCTTAGACTCAAAGTTTATCTATCAAAAGAGACAAACATGGAATCTTGTAATAATTTCCAATCTTTTCATGATTAGGCAACTAAACACATTCTCCTTATCAGGGTACATAATATTGAGGCTTTGGTTTTGCAAGAAAAGTTTTTTTTTCTACCCTTTTTTGTAGAATCAAAGTTTATTCATTAATTAAGAAAAACATGGATTCTCATAACAACCCCCATGCTTATTGTGATTGGGCACCATAAACTTGTAATTCACATTGGGATTCATGATTTTGACGCCTTACTTTTATAAAAAAAAATCTTTACTTTCCACCATTTTTTTTAGAATCAATGTTCATCTGTCAAAAGAGACAAACATGGATTCTTGTAATAATCTCCATTCTTTTCATGATTATGCACCATAAACATGTTTTCATTATAGGATATTGATGCTTTGGTTTTGCAAGAAAAGCTTTTCTTTTCACCATTTTCCTGAGAATCAAATTTCATCCGTCAATAGAGATAAACATGGATTCTTGTAATAATCTCCATTCACTTCATGATTGGACACTATAAACTTGTAATTCTCATTAGGATACATGATTTTTATGCTTTGCTTTCACAAGAAAAGCTGTTTTCCATCATTTTCCATTTAAACAAAGTTCATCGATCAAAAGAGATAAACATGGATTCTTGTAATAATCTCCATGCTTTGCACGATTGGTCACCATAAAAACATTCTCTTTAAGGGGATACATGATGTTGATGCTTTGAATTGGCAAAAATTGTTTTTCTTTCTTTCATTTTTTTCAAAGAATAAAAGTTTGTCCGTTGACTGAGACAAACATGGATTCTTATAGTAATCTCTATTTTTTTTATGATTAGGAACCATAAATCATAATTCTAATTAGGATACATGATTTTGACATTTTTGTTTCATAAGAAACATTATTTTCCATCATTTTTGTTAGAATCAAAGTTCATCTATCAGAAGAGACAAACATGAATTCTTGTAATAATCTCCATTCTTATCATGACCGGGCAAAATAAACCCATTTTCTGCATAAGGATATGATATTGATGTTTTGGTTTTGCAAGAAAAACTTTTTTCCGCCATTTCCCGTACAATCAAAGTTCATCTGTCAAAAGAGACAAACATGGATTCTTGTAATAATCTCCATTCATTTCTTGATTAGCCATAATAAAAATATTCTTCTTATAAGTGCACACGATATATATGCTTTAGTTTCGCAAGAAAAGCTTTTCTTTCTTCCCTTTTTTGTTGAATCAAACTCATTTACCAAATTAGATAAACATGGATTCTCATAATAATTTCCATGCTTTTTGTGATTGGGTGCCACAACTCGTAATTCAAGTTAGGATAAATGATTTTGATGCCTTAGCTTCGTAACTTTACACCATTTTCCTTGGAATCAATGTTCGTATGTCAAAAGAGACAAACATGGATTCTTGTAATAATCTTCTATCTTTTCATGATTAGGCACTATCGACACATTCTCCATATATGGGTACTTAATATTGATGCCATAGTTTCACAAGAAAAACTTTTCTTTCCATCTTTTCTTGTAGAATCAAAGTTACTTTTGTCAAATGAGACAAATATGGATTCTCATAATAATCTCCAAGCTTTCTATGATTTGGCACCATAAACTCGTAACTTACATTAGGATATATGATTTTGATGCTTTGGTTTTGCAAAAAAAGTTTAGCTTTCCACCATTTTCCTTAGAATCAATGTTCGTCCATCAAAAGAGACAAACACGTACTCTTGTAATAATCTCCATGCTTTGCAAGATTGGGCACCATAAACACATCTCCTCAAAGAGATATATGATGTTGATGCATTGGTTTTGCAAGTATTGTTATTCCTTCCTTTATTTTTTATAGAATGAAAGTTTGTTCATCGAACGAGACAAATATGGATTCTCATAATAATCTCAATGCTTTTTGTGATTAGGCACCATAAACTTATAATTCTTATTGGGATACATGATTTTGATGTTTGGTATCGTAAGAAAAGCTTTTCTCTCCATCATTTTC
This sequence comes from Adansonia madagascariensis, assembly GCA_038381835.1. Taxonomy (NCBI): domain Eukaryota; kingdom Viridiplantae; phylum Streptophyta; class Magnoliopsida; order Malvales; family Malvaceae; genus Adansonia; species Adansonia madagascariensis. Next base: position 24,356 of record JBBYHL010430064.1, read on the forward strand.
CTTATAATCAAAGTTCATCCATCAAAGGAGCCAAAAATGAGTTCTTATAGTAATCACCTTTCTTTTCGTGATTAGGCATCATAAACATATTCCCCATATTAAGGTAGCTAGCATTGATGCTTTAGTTTTACAAGACAAGATTTTATTTTCTTCGTTTTTCTTAAAATCAAAGTTCATCAATTAAAATAGACAAACATGGATTCTTTTAATAATCTGCATTCTTTGCATGATTAGGCACCATAAACACATTTTACTCATAAGGATACATGATATTGATACATTAGTTTTGAAAGAAAAGCTTTTCTTTCCACCATTTTCCTTAGAATCACAGATCGTCTGTCAAAGGAGGCAAACATGGATTCTTGTAATAATCTCTACTCTTTGCATGATTATGTGCCTTAGGCGTGTTCTCCTCATTGGGTACATGATATTGATTATTTAGCTTTGCCAGAAAAGCTTTTCTTTCCACCATTTTCTTTAGAACCAAAGTTAGTCTGTTAAGAGGGATAAACTTGGATTCTTGCAATAATCACCAATCTTTTTGTGATTGGGCACCATAACCATGTTCTCCTCATAAGGGTACATGATATTAATTCTTTGGTTTTGTAAAAAAAGCTTTTTTTCCACCCTCTCTTATAGAATAAAAGTTTATCCATTAAATGAGACAAACATGAATTCTCATAATAATCTCCATGCTTTCTGTGATTAGGCACCATAGACTTGTAATTCACATTAGGATACACGATTTTAATGCCTTAGTTTTTCAAAAAAAGCTTTTCTTTCCACCATTTTCTTTAGAATCAATGTTTATCCATCAAAAGAGACAAAGATGGACTCTTGTAATAATCTCCATACTTTGCATGATTGGGCACTATAAACATGTTCTCTTTAAAGGGATATGTGATGTTGACGCTTTAGTTTCGTAAGAAATGCCTATCTTTCATCTATTTTTTGCAGAATGAAAGTTTGTTCGTCAAATGAGACAAATATGGATTCTTATAACAATCTCCATGCTTCTTATGATTGGGCACCATAAACTCATAATTCTTATTGGGATACACAATTTTTAAGTTTTGGTATCACAAGAAAAGCTTTTCTTTTCATAGAATCAAAGTTCATCCATCAAAGGAGATAAACATAGGTTCTTACAATAATCACCCTTATTTTCGTGATTGGGCATCATAAACGTATTCTCCTTATTAAGACACATAGTATTGAGGTTTTGGTTTTGCAATAAAAGATTTTTTTCTCCATTTTCCTTAGAATCAAAGTTCATCTATCAAGAGAGACAAACATGGATTTTTGTAATAATCTGCATTCTTTGGATGACTGGGCACTATAAATACATTTTACTCACAGCAATACATAATATTGATACTTTGGTTTTAAGAGAAAAGCTTTTTTTCACCATTTTCCTTAGAATCAAAGTTTGTCTGTCAAAAGAGATAAACATGGATTTTTGTAACAATCTCTATTCTTTTTGTGATTAGGCATCATAAACATGTTCTCCTTATTATGATACATGATTTTGATGCTTTTAGCAAGAATAGCTTTCTTTTTCACCATTTTACTGAAAATCAAAATTCATTTTTCAAAAAAGATAAACATGGGTTCTTGTAATAATCTCCAATCTTTGCTTGATTTTACACCATAGACATGTTTTCCTTATCGGGATACATGATATTGATGATTTGGCTTTGCAGGAAAAGCTTTTCTTTCCACCATTTTCTTTAGAACCAAAGTTAGTTTGTCAAGAGAGAAACTTGGATTCTTGCAATAGTCTCTAATCTTTACGTGATTGGGTATCATAACCACGTACCCTTTGTAGGGGTACATGATATTGATTCTTTGGTTTCACAAGAAAGGCTTTTTTTTCCACTCTCACTCATAGAATCAAAGTTTATTCGTCAAATAAGACAAACATGGATTCTCATAATAATCTCCATGCTTTCCGATGATTAGGCACCATAAACTCGCAATTAACATTGGGATACACAATTTTGATTTCCACCATTTTCCTTAAAATCAATGTTCATCTATCAAAAAAGGCAAACATGGATTCTTGAAATAATCTCCATTCTTTCTATGATTGGGTAACATAAACACGTTCTCATTATAGGGATACAAAATATTGAAGCTTTGGTTTTACTCATTCCCCCATTTTTTTTGTAGAACCAAAGCTCTTCCTTTAAATGAGACAATTATGGATTCTTGTATAATCTCCATTCTTTTCATGATTGGCCATCATAAACACATTTTTCTCATAAGGGTACACGATATTGATGCTCTTGTTTCGCAAGAAATGCTTTTTTTACACCATTTTTTTTATTGAATCAAAGTTCATCCGTCAAATGAGACAAAATGGATTACCATAGTAATCTCCATTTTTTTTGTGATTAGGCGTTATAAACTTGTAATTCACATTAGGATACATGATTTTGATGCCTTAGTTTCAAAAGAGAAGCTTTTCTTTCGATCTTTTTCCTTAGAATCAATGTTCATCTGTCAAAAGAGACAAACACAGATTCTTGTAATAGTTTCCATTCTTTTCGTGATTGGGCACCATAAACAAGTACTCCTCATAGGGATACAAGTTATTGATGCTTTGGATTGGCAAGAAAAGCTTTTATTTCCTCCACTTTTTTGTAGAATCAAAGCTCATCCTTTAAATGAGACAAATATAGATTCTCATAATTAGCTCTATGCATTTTGTGATTGGGTACCACAAACTCATGATTCTTATTGGGATACATGATTTTGATACTTTGGTTTTATGGGAAAAGCTTTCCTTTCACCATTTTCCTAAGAAACAAACTTTATTCGCCAAAAGAGATAAACATGGATTCTTGTAATAATCTCGAAGCTTTGCACGATTGGACGCTATAAACACAATCTCATCAAAGGGATACATGATGTTAATGCTTTGGTTTCACAAGAAAAGCTTTTACTTCCTCTTTTTCTTTTTTTTTTGCAGAATGAAAGTTTCATCCATCAAATAAGGCAAATATGGATTCTCATAACAACCTCTATGCTTTTTTTTATGAGTATGCACCATATAATCCTAAGTCTCATTGAGATACAAGATTTTTATGCTTTGATTTTACAAGAAAAGCTTTTTTTCTCCATCATTTTCCTTAAAATCAAAGTTTGTTTTTCAAAAGAGACAAACATGAATTCTTGTAATAATCTTCATTCTTTTCATGATTGGGCATCATGAACACATTTTCTTCATTAGGCCCACAGTATTGATGCTTTGGTTTTGCAAGAAATGTTTTTCCTTCTTCCATTTTTTGTAAAATATAAGTTTATCTATCAAAAGAGACAAACATGGATTCTTATAATAACATGCATTTTTTGCGTGATTAGGCACCATAAACATATTCTACTCATAGGGATACACGATATTAACGCTTTAGTTTTGATAGAAAAGCTGCTTTTTCCACCATTTTTCTTAGAATCAAAGTTCATCTGTCAAATGAGGTAGACATGGATTCTTATAATAATCTCTATTCTTTTCATGATTGGGCATCATAAACACATTGTCCTTATTAGGAACACAATATTGATGCTTTGATTTTGCAGGAAAAGCTTTTTTTCCTCCATTTTCCTTAGGATCAATGTTCATCCGTCAAAAAAGACAAACATGGATCCTTATAATAATCTTCATTATTTTCATGATTAGGCACCATAAACACATTCTCCTCACAGGCATGCACAATATTGATGCTTTGGTTTTATAGGGAAAGCTTTTTGTTCCACCACTTTCATTAGAATTAATGTTCATCCATCACAATAAACAAACATGGATTCTTGTAATAATCTTAACTCTTTTCATGATTAGGAACCATAAACTTGTGATTTCGTTGGGACACATAATTTTAATGCTTTAGTTTCACAAGAAAAGCTTTTCTTTCCATTATTTTCCTTTCAAACAAAGTTCATCTGTCAAAAAAGACAAACATTGATTCTTGTAATAATCATCATGCTTTTTATGATTAGTCACTATAAATACGTGCTCCTCAAAGGGATACATCGTATTGATACTTTGGTTTCGCAAGAAAAACTTTTTTTCTCTATTTTTTTAAAGAATGAAAGTTTATCCATCAAATGAGAAAAACATGGATTCTCATAATAATCTCCATGCCTTTTGTGGGTAGGGACCCTAAACTCGTAATTCTTATTGGGATACACGATTTTGGTGCTTTGGTTTCACATGAAAAGCTTTTTTTCCATTATTTTTCTTAGAGTCAAAGTTCATCCATCAAAAGAGACAAACATGGATTATTGTAATAATCTCCATTTTTTTTTGTCATCAGGCATAATAAACCCTATTATCCTCATAGGGATGCATGATATTGATGCTTTGGTTTCGCAAGAAAGGCTTTTCTTTCCATTATTTTTCTTAGAATAAAAGTTCATCTATGAAAAGAGACAAACACTAATTCTTGTAATAACCTCTATTTTTTTCGTGATTAGGCATAATAAACCTATTCTTCGTACAGGGATGCATGATATTGACACTTTGGTTTTGTAAGAAAGGCTTTTCCTTCCATTATTTTCCTCAGAGAAAAAGTTTATCCGTCAAAAGAGACAAACATGAATTCTTATAATAATTTTCATCATTTTCATACTTGGCCACTATAAACACATTCTTTTCATAGGGTTACATGATATTGATGCTTTGGTTTCACAAGAAAAGCTTTTCCTTCCATTTTTTTTTGTTGAGTCAAAGTTCATTCATCAAATGAGACAAACATTGATTCTCATAATAATCTCTATGCTTTTTGTGATTGGGTAGCATAAACTCGTAATTCATGTTGGGATACATGATTTGGATGTTTGGGTTTCGTAGGGTAAGCTTTTTTTCCACCATTTTCATTAAAATCAATGCCCATCTATCAAAAGAGGAAAACATGGATTTCTTGTAATAATCTCTATTTTTTTCATGATTTGGCACCATAAGCACATTCTCTTTCCTTTATTTTTTTATAAAATCAAAGCTCATCCTTTGAATGAGACAAATATGGATCCTCATAATAATTTCCATGCTTTTTGTGATTAGGCAACATAAACTTGTGATTCTAATTGGAATATAAGACTTGATGCTTTGGCTTCATAGGAAAAGCTTTTATTTCCACCATTTTCCTTAGATTAATTCGTCAAAAGAAACAACTAAGAACTCTTGTAATAATCTCCATGCTCTGCATAATTGGACACTATAACCACGTGCTCTTGAAAGAAATATTTGATGTTGATGCTTTGGTCTTGCAAGGATTTTCTTTCCTACATTTTTTACAGAATGAAAGTTCATCCGTCAAATGAGATAAATATGCATTCTCATAATAATCTCCACACTTTTTGGGATTACACACCATAAACTTGTAATTTTTATTGGGATACACGATTTCGATGCTTTGGTTTCATAAAAATGCATTTCTCTCTATTATTTTACTTCAAATTAAACTTCATCCTTTAAAAGAGACAAATGAGGATTTTTGTAATAATCCCCATTCTTTTTGTGATTAAACATCATAAGCACATTCCCTTTATTAGGACACACAATATTGATGCTTTGAGTTTCCAAGAAAAGCTTTGATTTCATCCATTTTCCTTAGAATCAAAGTTTGTCTGCCAAAATAAACAAACATGGATTCTTGTAATAATCTGCATTCTTTATGTGATTGGACATCATAAACACCTTTTTACTCATATTCTGCGTGATATTGATGCATTGGTTTTAAGAGACAAGCTTTTTTTTCACCATTTCCTTAAAATCAAAGTTCATCTGTCAAAAGAGACAAACTTGGATTCTAGAAATAATCTCCATTATTTTCATGATTGGGCATCATAAACACATTCTTATTTTTAGGATACAAAATTTTAATGCTTTGGTTTCGCAAGAAAAGCTCTTTTTTCATAATTTTCCTTAGAATCAAAATTCATCTGTCAAAGGAAACAAATATGGATTCTTGTAATCATATCCATTCTTTGCGTCATTGGGCACCATAGACACATTCTTCTCATAAGGGTCCATGATATTGATGATTTGGTTTCACAAGAAAAGCTATTTTTTCCACCATTTTTTTGAGTCAAAGTTCACTCGACAAATAAGGCAAACATGGATTCTTATAATAATCTTTATACTTTTTGTGATTGGGCAACATGAACTTGTAATTCACATTGGGATACATGTTAATGCCTTGGTTTTGCAAGAGAATCTTTTCTTTCAACCATTTTCCTTAGAATCAATGTTCATCCATAAAAAAAAGCAAACATGGATTCTTGTAATAATATCCATTCTCTTCATGATTGGGCACCATAAACATGTTTTTGTCATTGGGCTACACATTATTGATGCTTCAATTTTGCAAGAAAACATTTTCTTTTCTACATCTTTTTGTAGAGCCAAAGCTCATCCTTTAAATCAGACAAACATGGGAACCAAAACATCAGTATCGCATTATGATCATTTTTTGTAATTAGGTAGCATAAACTCATAATTCACATTGGGATACATGGTTTGGATGTCTTGGTTTCACAAGAAAAGCTTTTTTTCCACCATTTCCTTATAATAAATGTTCATCTATAAAAAGAGGCAAACATGGCTTTCTTGTAATAATCTCTATTTATTTCATAATTGGACATCGTAAACACATTCTCCTCATTGGGATACAAGATATTAGTGCTTTAATTTTGCCAAAAAAAGTTTTTCTTTCCTTTTTTTTTTATATAATCAAAGCTCATCCTTCAAATGAGACAAACATGGATTCTCATAATAATTTCCATGCTTTTTATGATTAGACAACATAAACTCATAATTCTCATTGGAATATAAGACTTTGATGCTTTGGTTCGATAGAAAAAGCTTTAATTTCCACCATATTCGTTAAAAACAAAGTTCGTCCGTCAAAAGAAACAACCAAGAACTCTTGTAATAATCTTCTTGCCCTGCACAATTGGGCACGATAACCACGTTCTCTTGAAAGAAATATGTGATGCTGATGCTTTGGTTTTGCAAGAATTTTCTTTCCTCCATTTTTTTTAGAATGAAAGTTCATCCATCAAATGAGACAAATATGCATTCTCATAATAATCTCTATGCTTTTTGTGATTAGGCACCATAAACCCGTAATTTTCATTGGGATACCCAATTTTGATGTATTGGTTTTGTAAAAAAGCATTTCTCTCAATTATTTTCCTTCAAATTTAACTTCTTTATTTAAAAGAGACAAACAAGGATTTTTGTAATAATCTCTATTCTTTTCATGATTGGGCATCATAAGCACATTCCCCTTATTAAGATATACAATATTGATGCTTTGATTTTCCAAGAAAAGCTTTTCCTCCATTTTCTTTAGAATCAAAGTTCGTCTGCCAATATAGACAAATATGGATTCTTGTAATAATCTGCATTCTTTATGTGATTGGGCATCGTAAACACATTTTACTCATATTCTACATGATATTGATGCTTTGGTTTTAAGAGACAAGCCTTTTTTCACCATTTTCTTAGAATCAAAGTTCACCCGTCAAAAGAGACAAACTTGGATTCTAGAAATAATCTCCACTATGTTTATAATTGGGCATCATAAACACATTCTCATTATTAGGATACATAATTTTGATGCTTTGGTTTTGCAAGAAAAGCTCTTCTTTCCACTAGTTTCCTTAAAATCAAAATTTTTCTATTAAAGGAAACAAATATGGATCTTGTAATCATATCCATTCTTTGCGTCATTGGGTACCATAGACACATTCTTCTCATAAGGGTACATGTATTAATGATTTGGTTTCGCAAGAAAAGCTTTTCTTTCCACCCTTTTTTATTGAATCAAGGCTCGCTTGACAAATAAGGTAAACATAGATTCTCATAATAATCTCCATTTTTTTTGTGATTGGGCACCATAAACTCATAATTCACATTAGGATACATGATTTTGATGCCTTGGTTTCATAAGAGAAGCTTTTCTTTCAACCATTTTCCTTAGAATCAATGTTTATCCATCAAAAAAAGCAAACACAAATTCTTGTAATAATATCCATTATCTTCATGATTAAGCGCCATAAACATGTTTTGTCATTGGGCTACACAATATTGATGCTTCAGTTTTGCAAGAAAACATTTTCTTTCCTACACGTTTCTGTAGAATCAAAGCTCATCCTATAAATAAGATAAACATGGGAACCAAAGCATCAACATCACATTGTGATCATTTTTTGTGATTGAGTAGCATAAACTCGTAATTCATATTGGGATGCATGATTTGGATGTCTTGGTTTCATAGGAAAAGCTTTTCTTCCACCATTTTCCTTAGAAACAAAGTTTGTCCATCAGAAGACAAATATGGACTCTTATAATAATCTCTATGCTTTGCATGATTGGACACCATATATAATTTCTCCTCAAACGGATATATGGTGTTGACACTTTAGTGTCGTAAGAAAATCTTTTCTTTCCTAGAATGAAAGTTTGTCCATCAAATGAAACAAATATAGATTCTCATAATAATCTCCATGTTTTTTTTATTAGGCACCATAAACTAGTAATTCTCGTTAGGATATACAATTTTAATGCTTTGATTTTGCAAGGAAAGTTTTTCTCTCCATCATTTTCCTTATAATCAAAGTTCATCCGTCAATAGAGACAAACATGGACTTTTGTAATAAACTCCATTTTTTGTAATTGGGCATCATAAACACATTCTCTTCATTGGGAGACATAATATTAATGCTTTGGTTTCACAAGAAAGTCTTTTACTTCCTTCATTTTCCTTAGAATCAAAGTTCATTTATCAAAAGAGACAAACATGGATTCTTATAATAATTTACATTCTTTGCATTCACATTTTACTTATAGGGTTACACGATATTTATGATTTGGTTTCAAAAGAAAAGCCTTTCTTTCCATCATTTACTTTAGAATCAGAGTTTGTTTGTCAAAAGTGACAAACATGGATTCCTGTAATAATCTCCATCCTTTTCATGATTAAGCATCATAAACACATTCTCTTCATTGGGATACATGATTTTGATGCTTTTTATTCACAAGAAAAGCTTTTTTCCACCATTTTCCTTAGAATTAAAGTTTGTCCATTAGAAGCAATAAATAAAGATTCTTATAATAATCTTTATTCATTTCATGATTAGGCATTATAAACAGGTTTTCCTTATTGGGAAACATAATTTTGATGCTTTTTTTTCCCAAGAAAACTTTTTTTCCACCATTTTTCTTAAAATCAAAGATCATCCTTAAAGGAGACTAACATGGGTTTTTGTAATAATGTCCATTTCTTGCCTCATTAAGCATGATAAGTTCATTTCCTCATAGGGATACAAGATATTGATGTTTTGATTTTGCAAGAAAAGCTTTTCTTTCCACCATTTTCTTTAGAATCAAAGTTTGTATGTCAAATAAGACAAATATAGATTCTTGTAATAATTTCCATTCTTTTCGTGATTGGGTATCATAAACATGTTGTCCACATTAGGACACACGATATTGATGCTCCGATTTTACAAGAAAAGCTTTTCTTTCATCCATTTCCCTAGAAACAAAATTCGTCTGTTAAAAGAAAGAAACATGGATTTTTGTAATAATCGCCATTTTTTTCATGATTAGGCATCATAAACACTTTCTCCTCATTGGGATACATGACTTTGATGCTTTTGTTCATAAGAATAGCTTTTTTTTTCTGCCATTTTTTCTTGAATCAAAGTTGGTCCGTCAAATAAGATAAATATGGATTCTCATAATAATTGCCATGTTTTTGTGACCATAAACTCATAGTTCATATTGGGATACATATTTTGATGCCTTAGTTTCACACAAGAAGTTTTTCTTTCCACTATTGTCCTTAGAATTAGTGTTCATTTGCCAAAAGAGGCAAACATGGATTTCTGTAAAAATATCCACTCTTTTCATGATTCAACACCATAAATATGTTTTCCTTGTAGGACACATGATGTTGATACTTAAGTTTTGCAAGAAATGCTTTTCTTTTTTCCATTTTCCTAAGAATCAAAGCACGTCTGTCAAAAGAGATAAACATGGATTCTTGTAATAATATCCATTCTTTGCATGATTGGCACTATAGACATGTTCTCTTGATAGGGGTACACGATATTGATGATTTGGTTTTGCAATTGATTGGGCACCATAGACATGTTCTCCTGATAGGGATACACGTTATTGATGATTTGGTTTTGCAAGAAAAGCTTTTTTTCACCATTTTTCTTAGAATCAAAGTTTGCACATCAAAAGAGGCAAACAAAGATTCTTGTAATAATCTCAATCTTTTCATGATTAGGCATCATAAACACGTTCTCCTCTTTGGGATACATGATTTTGATGCCTTTGTTTCGCAAGAAAAAGGTTTTTTTTCCCAAGAAAAAGGTTTTTTTTCCACCATTTTCCTTAGAATCAAAGTCCATCCTCAAAGAAGACAAACATCAGTTGCTATAATAATCTCTACTTTTTGCATGATTGAGCATCATCACAAACTCATTTCCTTATAGGGATACGCAATATTGATGTTTTGATTTTGCAAGAAAAGTTTTTCTTTTCATCATTTTCTTTAGAATCAAAGCTCATTTGACAAATGAGACAAACATAGATTCTTGTAATAATCTCCATTTTTTTCATGATTGGGCATCATAAACATGTTCTCCACATTAGGACACATGATATTAATGCTTTGTTTTTGTAAGAAAAGCTTTTCTTCCCTCCATTTTCCTTAGAATCAAAGTTCATCCATTGAAAGAGACAAACATGGATTCTTGTAATAATCTCCATCTTTCATGATTGGGTATTAGAAACACGTTCTCCTCATTGGGATGCACATTTTGATGCTTTTGTTTCATAAGAAAAACTTTTCTTTCCACCATTTTCCATAGGATAGAAGTTTGTCCTTAAAAAAAGACAAACTTGGATTCCTATAATAACCTTCAATCTTTTCATGATTGACTACCATAAACACATTCTCCTCATAGGGGTATAGGATATTGATGCTTTGGTTTTGCAAGAAAAGCTTTTGTTTTCACCCTTTTATGTTAAATCAAAGTTCATCAATCAAATAAGACAAACATGGATTCTTATAGTAATCACCATGCTTTTTATGAAAATAAACTCGTAGTTCATATTCGGATACATGATTTTAATGCCTTGGTTTTACACAAAAATCTTTTCTATCCATAATTTTCCTTAGAATCATTTTGCTTGCCAAACAAGGCAAACCTGGATTCTTGTAAAAATTTCAATTCTTTTTATGATTGGGCACCACAAATACTTTCTCCTCATTGGGACATATGATATTAATGTTTCAGTTTTTCAAGAAGTGCTTTTCTTTCAACCATTTTACTTAGAATCAAAGTTTATCCATCAAAAGAGACAAACATAGACTCTTATAATAATCTCTATTCTTTTCATGGTTCTGCATCATAAACACGTTCTCCTCTTTTGGATACATGATTTTGATGCTTTTGCTTTAGAAGAAAAGCTTTTTTTTTACCATTTTTCTTAGAATCAAAGACCATCCTTAAAGGAGGCAAACAAGGGTTCCTGTAATGATCTCCACTTTTTGTGTGATTAAACACAATAAACTCATTTCCTCATAAGGATACACGATGTTGATGCTTTGATTTTACAAGAAAAGCTTTTTTCTATCATTTTCTTTAGAATCAAAGTTGGTACATTAAATGAGACAAACATAGATTCTTGTAATAATCTCCATTCTTTTCGTGATTGGGCATCATAAACACATTGTCTACATTAGGGCACACGATATTGATACTTTGGTTTTGCAAGAAAAGCTTTTCTTCCCTCCATTTTTCCTAGAATCAAAGTTCATCTATTAAAAGTGACAAAACATGGATTCTTGTAATAATCTCCATTTTTTCATGATTGGGCATGATAAACATATTCTCGTTATTAGGGTACATGATTTTCATGCTTTTGTTTCGTAAGAAATTCTTTTGTATCCACCGTTTTCCATAGGATCAAAGTTCATCAATTAAAAGAGAAAAAACTTAGATTCTTGTAATAATCTCTAATCTTTTCATGATTGGCTATCATAAACATGTTCTCCTTACAGGGGTACATGATTTAATGCTTTGGTTTCGTAAGAAAAGCTTTTCTTTTTGCCATTTTTTGTTGATCAAAGTTCGTCTATAAAATGAGACAAAGATGGATTTCTATGATAATAACCATGCTTTTTGCGATAATAAATTCTAGTTAATATTGGGATTTGTGATTTTGATGCCTTGGTTTCACACAAGAAGCTTTTTTTTCACTATTTTCCTTAGAATTAGATAAACTTGCTATCCAATACATGATGTATTTAACAGAAATTATTTCTTTAAATCCATAAGGTTAATTGAAAGCTATAGGACCTAATATGGATTGATACATGAGTAGCAGTGCACCATGCTTATGGTCTTTCCGAGATATTCGGTGAAAGGACCAAAGTATACTAAGGGGCTACTTATTGAAAGTTTCTTAAAAGGTCATATTGACTCTTCCTGTATACCAGATGGCCATAATGCCTTGCTAGAAGCCAATCTTGGTCATATATATAAATACAGTTAATTAAGTTACTATATTTATTATCATTATGATGGAAACCTAATAGGTCGCACATAATAAGATAATTTATTGGATTGAAATCGGGATTTAATAAAGTATAACTTAATTAAATAAAAGGTATAATGAGGAAGACTTAATTGAATAAGTTCAGTTAAGAATAATTTAAGACGTAAATTAGATTTATGAAATCTAATTAAAGATACCTTAATGTGGCAATAAAGATAAGAATGTTTTGTTGACATGTTTTAAGGATATTATTACATAATGCCAAATAATTGTATTTGGTAAATTAAATAATTATTTGATAATTATTTAATTAATTATTTAATATTTATTATATGAAGTAAAAATTGTTTTACTTAGGTTAGAAAATTTAACTATGAATTAAATTTTCTAACATGTAAATTAAGGGTTTGGGCTAAAAGGCCAATTATCAAGCTAATGAAGTTTAGTTATGAATTACTTTGAGTTAGGCTTGCTAATGGGCTTGGCACATGGAATAGCCATCATCGGTGTGCTATTGGGCTAAAATATTAATAAGTTACTATTTAGGCCTAATCTTAGACAAGCTAATTAAAATAGTTTTAATTAGGCTCCAAGAAACACTCTAGGTTGATGCCATTTGTAAGGCTAGTTTAATGGGTCTAGTCTATTCATTAAACAACTAAACCTAGCCCATCAGCCTATATATGTATATAACTTTAAGTCTTTTGAGGACTGAGTTAGCTTTTAGAAAACCTTAGGTAAAGAACCTTAGATCTCTCTAAAGGCTATTATGCTTACCCTTTTGCTTTTTTAAGCCCTTCTATGCACCGACTGGTATTCCAGTGATCTCAGAGTATTTTTGATCACAACGAAGGTAGAAAATCAATTTTCTATTATAGTGGAATCAACTAATATAAAAAATTATGATTTTTTATTGGTATTTATGCATAACAGCTACTTCTTTAATGGTGCTTTAGAGCAGACATGGTTTTTGAGTAATTTAAAATTGTTTCTGATCATAATGAAGTTAGAAAATCAACTTTCTAGCCGAAAAGAATCAATCAAAGTAAAAAATTAGGATTCTTGGATTCGTTTATTGCATCTATGAAAAACAACTACTTCTCTACAAAGTTATTTTCTCTCTTATTAAGCGTAATAGGTATAGGAATTATTCTCAAATCACTTTAGATCTAAACCTATTAGCTATATATCTTTTGTCTAAGGCTTAGAAAACTTTTTGGCTAGCATCAAAAAATCACTAGACCTCTTGGAGGCTTCAATATGTGTGGATTATCATTAGAGGCAAGACACTTTTGTTGCTTTTAGCCTAGAGAAGATATTGTAATAGTCAACCTATGGCGCATTCATGGAAGGATCAGTTTGCTTAGAGTTACGAATCTCTAAGTAGGTATAGTTTCTATCAGATCTAAGATGTTTAAATTATAATCCGATCATATGCACATCTTTTCCTAAGATCATAAGGAAATTCAAGTGTTTCTTTATTTAATATCACTATGTATGTTTAATTTTGATTAAATTTTTATGTTTATATCGATAAGCATAAGCCAAATTTTCTTTTCAGTTGAAATAGCAATTGCTAATTGAAAAAGTTTGGCATTGGATGCATTAATGATCGGCTTAAGACAAATAAGAGATGTTAGCATATGTCATAAAAAGTCTGAGGGTAGTAAAGAATCAGATTACAAAATATTTTCTAATTTAATTCATAAAGAACATAACAAAAAATAAAATAAAGAAACTAATTTGACACTACCTAAATAGGATCACCTTACATGATCTTGATTAATCTTTCTAATTAAGAAACTTAAATAACTATTCAAGATTCAAACATATCTCAATCTTGAAAAGTCTTTCAGCAATTCATGACCCAATGACAAGAAACACTGAGCTCTATTTTCGTAAACCAAAGTTGTCCAAGCATTCAGCCTCTAATGGTTATCCATAAAGGTGACTTAAAAAACCTTTAATAAGGATAAGACTTTGTTGATAGAAGCCATGCTAGCAGCTTAAATTTCAATAATTCTTCTCTTGGCATGAGAAGATCTTGATTCAACAAACAAATGAAAAGAAAATCAATTTTCTTCTTATTCTAATAAAGATTGCATGCGATATCCCACAAGGTTATGGAAGATATATCGTGAATTCCTTTTTGGGGTCCTTTTGGCTAAATTTTTAAGTGCAATCTTATACATATGGAATAGCAATAATAAGCTTATATAGCTTAGGGTTAAAATTTTAATTCTAAGTAATTATAATTTTGCCCCTAGCCTATGTGAACTTATTTAAATTGGGTTTAAGTAACTATTACTTGTATTTGACATATAAGCCCAGGAATAATTTAATTTCTACTAATCACCCTTAGTATGTGACCCATTGGGCCCCTATCATATTAGTAAGAAATATAAAATAGCATAATCAAGAATATTTTATATTTACAGACCAAGATTGGCATCGAGTAATACATCATGGCCACCAAACATGTAGAAAGTGTCAATATGGCTTTGACAAGCCCTTTAGTGTTTAGTAGCTTAGTGTAATAAATATCATTTCATCATATATCCTAGAATTAGCAAAAGCAAGGTTTAGTGTCTACCCTAGCTCATTCCATATTAGTATGTAACTCGTATATGTTAACTCGATAATCAATACTACCTTGGCAAAGGACTTTGAGTTAACACGGCATCAAGTACATATGAGTATGTCCCTTCATATCACATGGGTTGGTAAATCCTCTTTGGACCACTTATTCACCTACCATATGATTCACACCATACCCAAAACCACCCTACCATAAGCATCCATCTATTATAGACCCATCCATGATGGAATCAAAGCATGACACTCCTCATACAGGATGACCTCATGTCCTAAGTCTAAAGATCACTTACACTACTAACACATAAGAGTGTTTCCATAGACACTTGAGTGAAATACCAAATGGAACTCTTATATCATGTTCAGTGAACTTGTTACCATAACAAACACCTATATGATGTCCCTATGTGTCTTTATACTTTAACTTATGAGATTAGTTGCATGCATCCTATGCATAGAGGCTTCCATATGCCAATTTTTGTGCATTGCTAGGCCTTGTCTTGATAATATGATGACTAATAACATTTTTAGAAGCATGCCTTTAATGCATAGGGATCTCATGATTAATAACTTCTTACAACTCCTTTGCAAGACCAATTTACTTCATGGGCTTTATCTACATAAGATTATAACAATTATACAATTACACCTTATGGATAAAGAAATACCTTTATAACATTAATTAAATATAATGTTTGATTACATTAAATCACTAAATGATAATACCTTACAAGCCATAACGATTGCTTTGTAGGGTTTGCACCAATATATGCCCTAAAGCCAATCAGCTTTGTGAGCCATATGTAAGTTAATAATGCGAACCAATCACTTTTGTTAGTGATTTAAGGTTTTTCTTTATGTTATTGGAATGATTAACACTCATACAAACATTAATTGGATAAAGCCTATGAAACATAATGGCCTTACAAAGTTAGTAATTAGTTATGATATTAAGATCCTTATGCATCAAAGTTATGTTTTTTTAAAACATTCTTAGTCATCTTATCAACAAGATAGGGTATTGAGAATGCATAAAGACTGGCATATGCTAAGCCTTCATGTATTTAATGCATGTAACTCTTTGACCTTATCGAGGTTAAAGTACAGAAATACTTAGGAATAGTATATAGGTGCTTATTTTATAGAAATAAATTCATTGAACATGTCCCATATGAGAACTCCATTTGGTATAAGAAGTCATTCAAGTGTCTATGGAATACATTCTCATGTGCTAGTCATGTACATTAGTCCTCAGGCTTATGATACTAGGTCATCTTGTATAAGGAGTGTCATGCTTTGATTTTATCATGGATGGCTCCATAATTGGTGGATGTATGGTAAGTTGGTTTTGGCCATGGCATGAACCATATGAAGGTGGATGAGTGATCTAAGAGGATTTACCACTCTAAGTGATGTCGACGACATATCTAATTTTTTCTTAGCTTTGGTTAACTTCATTCATTGACCAACATATGATGAATTTAGGAGAAATTGTTTCTTTAAACTCATAAGGTTAACCGAAAGCTGCAGGAAGGCACCAAGGTCATGGCTTTTCTAGGATATCTATTGAAAAGACCAAAGTCACTAAGAGACTAGTTACTAAAAAGTTTCTTAAAAAGGTTATATTGACTTTTTCTACATATCAGGTGGCCATAATGCCTTGCTAGAGGCTAATCTTGGTCTATAAATATAAATACACTTAATTGGGTAATTTTATTTAGTGTTATTATGAGGGAACCCTAATGGGTCACACAACAATAAGATAATCCATTAGATTAAAATCGAGATTTAATTAAGTATAACATAATTAAATAAGAGGTAGAATAAGGAGGACTTAATTGAATTAGTTCAATTAAGTATTGTTGTAATGTGCCCCTATGCCAACTAGAATCACTCAGATGGTGACGCACAACTTAAAAGAAATGTATAGGTGCCTTTGGGTTTTCCTTTGATCGAGATTAAAATTAGGCATGATAAGGTGATAGAGTGAGGAACGTTCGTCTAATAGGTCATTTTGGGCTAGGCATGATCGGATGCCAATTGAAAACAATATTCTAAATTACAAAATTTGAAACATCAATTTCAAGGTCTACAAGGTCCAAAGATTCATTGGTTGGGTTTGGGAGTTGGTTACGTGTAAGGAAGGATTAACTCCCTTACGATGCCTAAAATTAGTTCCAATTAGCCATGTCTTGCATCGATTTCAATTCCCTTAATTTTGACTTGTCATTATTTTGATATAATCCCTTTTTTAAAGCATGAATTTTGTATAACAACAAAAACTCAAGGTTTAAGGAAAATTAAACGACGTATGTGCCCCCAAAATAAGAAGAACAGAAGGATTTTTTTTATGAAAATGATCTCCAAATTTAATTTTGAAAATTGGATATTCCGTGTCAAGCATTGGAAAGATACTAACACGGAACATTACCTTATAATTTTTAGAAATGATTTGGAAATATGAATAAAAAATAGAGACCACAAAAGGGAAATGTGTTAATAAGATGAAAAAGAACATAGTGATATTGCATAAAAATAAACATATAAAAAATAAAAAAGAGAGGGACAGCCATAATATATCTCATAATTGTCTTCAATTATTGAAGAATAACCGAGATGACAACTTTGAAACACATGTACACTTGGTGGTCATTTAAGCTATGTAAAAAAAGTTTCAATCAAAGGGCCCAGGAAAGTCTAAGAGAGAGAATTTAGATTTTTAAGTGACAAGTGAGGTTGAAGTATCCCTTCAGAAGATAGGGTAAAAGTATCCCAATGGTGAAAATTTTAGTGATTTTAGAAATTTTAATGAAGTTTGCAAAAGCAAGTTTGGAGTATCCCCTTAGAAAACTAGTAAAAGTATCCCTAAAGATGAAAATCTTAGGAATTTTATTTTAAGAAGGACTTTTTTATTGAAAATAGGTATTTAATAATTAAAATCAATAATTAGAATAAAGGGCAAAATTGATTTTTTTAGTTTGGCCTTAATCCGAGCCTCGTAGGACCCATTTGTGATAGTTAACTTCATGGTTAATTAATCGGATGTATTTCAAGACATTTAAATGTCTTGAAGAAGTATTTTGAGAAATTAGTCAAATTTTTAAATTCAAAAACAGGGGACAACATTGTGCTATTGCCATTCCCAAACTTATTTTTGGTTTATTCAAACTCTTTAGGGTTAAACATGGTACTATTAGAAAGGTACCTCGATGAAGATTAATATATAAATATTTGAAAAAAACAAAAAATCACTTTCTAAGTGGAATTAATTTTTGAAATTAGATTTGTTTCAGCATTGGCAGCACCTGCAGGGGAAAAGGTGGAATGAACTTTGAAAAATCATAATGCACTAATTTGGAATAATTAAATCATGAACGATACCTTTTTAAATAGGGAATTTCATGTAGTTTTTGGGAAAAACATTTTAAAAATCCATAAAAATCATTTGGTGGGTTCAAATGGCCTAAACAAAATGTAAGCCACTAATTCTAGGGGTTCCAAATCATAGGGGTTTAAAAAATCATAACTCTCTCATCTGGAATAATCCAAGGGCAAACAAGACACTATTGGAAAGGCAAACAAGACACTATTGGAAAGGAAAAATATCAAGAAATAAAAAAATTGTTTAGGGCTCGAAAATGATCTTTCAAAGGTGACTATAGTGCTACCAAGGCAAAATAGGGGATTTTCATTTATTCTTGGCTTTTTTTAGACTAGGCTCGAGTTATGGGCATCCAAATGTTTATAAGAAAGAATGTCAATGACGCACCCTACTTTCATCACAAAAGGAGCGCGTGTGACTTAATTTTTTTTCCTTTTAATAAGGAAATTCCTTTCGACAGGACTTTTCTTTATTGACATGATGGGGGCAAGAAAGTGTGAGTTCTCATCCTTTGATCATAGAAAAAGGCCATCAGATGAATCATTCATCTGACATATTAGATGGCCACTATGAAATGGCCAAAACTTGGAATTACAACTAATCATTTGGGTCAGGCATGATTGTATGCCTATTGAAATTGATATTTCAAGTAACGAAACTCCAAACATCGATTCCATAGTTTACATGGTCCAAAGATTCGTCGTTTAGGTCTAGGAGTTAGCTACATGCAAGAAAGTATCAACATTTCCATGACACCCAAAAGTGATACCTTCTAGCAATGTCTTAACTTAATTTTACTTTTCTCGATTTTGACTTGTCATTATTTCAATATAATCCCCTTTTATGCATGAAATTTATGTCAAATTATAAATCCAAGTTTTAAGGAAAATTGTAATCCTATATGCATCCAAGAAAGTGGGAAACATAAAGATTTATGATAAAATGAGCTTCATATTTAATTTTGAAAATAGGATACTTCGTATCAAGCACTGAAGTGATATTGACAGAAAACACTGCCTTTCTGATTTTTGAAAATGATTTGAAAATATGAATGCAAGATAGACACCATAAAGAGAAACATGTTATTAGGACGAAAATAAGAGATAATATTACATAGATTGAATCACATAAAAAAAGGAAGAGGAGAAAGGATAATCGAAATATATCTCATAATTATCATCGATTATCTAGAAATAACTAAATCGACAATTTTAAGACGTGTTTGATCAATCTTTTGCTTGAGGCATGAAAACTGAGTTTAAACGTTGAAAAAGTCCAAAGAGAATTTAGGTGAGAGAAAACTTGATTTTTGGTAATTTTTGAAAAATAAGAAATTAAAAATTTTAATATGACAAAAATTGACAAAAGTGATATTTTTAGGGTTTCTTGACAAAAACCAATAATTTTTTTAAAAGTGGGAGTTAATAATAACAAAAGCGATAAAATTTTGAAAAATGTTAATGCTTTGATCCAAGCCTAGGTGTAGGTTGACACATTCTTCTTAGACTCAATAGGGGTTCTTCAGACTCGTTTAGAAGCATCTAAATGCCTTGAATTGTGAATTTAGGAAAATAATTAATTTTGATAAATGCCAAAAATAGGAGACAACATTGCTCTATCCCTATTTCCAATTTTATTTCAGATTGATCCTAGGATTTTAAGGGTTGAATAAGGTACCATTGGAGAGTTAGCTTGATAAAGGTTACTATAAAAATATTCTAAAAATCATAAAAACTATTTTTGGGAGGAAATAATTTTTGAAGTTGGATCTAGTGTGACACAGACAACACATGTAAGGGAAAGGGTATAGTGGATTTTGAAAAATCATACCTAACTTATTTAGAATTGTTAAATTGCAAAAGATAACTTTCCAAAAATGAACTTTCATGAAATTTTTATGAAAAATCTATTAAAAATTTAGAAAAATTTATATTGGCCAAAATGGACCAATCAGAATGTAAATTGCTAATTTTAGGGTTTCCAAACAACATTAGTTTGAAAAATCATAACTGCCTTATCTAGAATGATCTAAAGGCAAGCAAGACACAGTTGGAAAGGTAATTCAATGCTCTTTTAGAGAAAAATATAAAAATATTCATGGAAAATTTTTTAGTGTTTGAAAGTAATTTTTCAAGTCAAGATTATAGTGTAATCAAGACCTTAACCCTAAACTTCCTAGGGCTATGCTCAAGCTTCAGACATTCGAATGTTCAAGATAGAAATAGATGAGTAACAATGCCTTCACAAGCTCATTCACACAATCCTCGAATAATTTGGGATGATGGAATTGCCCATTAGCCATGTCACAAGCTAAGGGCCTCTAGACAAAAGGACTAAAGCATAAACAATTTTGAACACTAAAAAGAGAGATTTTATTTTGTGAAATCAAAATATTTAGCCTAAAAAAACCTTGAATTCAAGGATGGAAAGCTTGGTTTTTCCCAAAGATTGATACACCAACAAATAAAAACCTTAAGTCAGTGTTAATCTCTATTTATTAAAGTTAACATGGCCTTAACTTAGTGGGTTTAGAAAATAATTTTTTGGCAAGCATCAAACTACTATTTTGACAGGCACGTGAAGAGATAAGCATAAAGATGCATATGAATGGCATCAAGAATCATGCAATGGAAATGATACAAACATGCTTAAACAAAGAAGAAATTTTTGTTGGAATTTCAAGACAGCATTAAAACACATTTTTAAGATGAACTAAGCATATAGGAATGAGGAAACATGATGAAGAAGCCAATAAAACACAAAAAATCCTAAGTTTACCATATCTACAGCCAAAAGATGCATGAAGATCCTAAGACAAGGTCATGGTTAGCATGTTAAAGCTCATTAAAATGATGGAAACACAAAAACAAATAGATAAAGAAAGAAAAGATAAGGAACATTCCCCGAAAGCTTTAAAAACCTTGTCAAGTAGAAAATGTTTTGAACATATAGCTTAGTTTCTTGCCTTCCCTTACTATGTTTTAGCAAGAAAAGGTGGCTAGGAATGAGCTTAAAGATTGTTATATCAATGAAGAGGTGTTTTTGAAGAAATGTGATGGTTATGAAGAGTTTTTGAGTGGTTGAGAAAGAGCCACAGGAATGAAATTTTCTAACTATAGAGGCTGATATAAATATGTGTAAAAGTTCCCTTGGCTAAACTCATAATGCATCTTATATAGGATTAAATCTTAACTATCAAAAACCTAAAAAATATAGGTTATTTAGGACATTTATGGTCAACTATATGGTGAGTCATTGTACCAAGGATCAACCTTTTAGCATTTCATTAGTTGATGTACATACATCTTGGCAATAGAAACAAACCATGCATAAGCTAATATAGTGAGCAAGGTCAAGCTTGCCCTTCACTAGTACATATTATAGCATGAAATGCCCTTATAACAAACTTACTGGACCATTTAAAAATGTTATAACATAATGTTTAAAGCCTAAAAATGAAGTCCATATGTTTTTAAAAAGTTATGTCCACTTTTGTATGATCTAATGTTAAGGTGAAAAGATGTGAAAATGGCATAATCAAGCAAATTTTGCCTCCTGGTATCGATACTAGAGACTTTGTATCGATACATAAGGCAAATTTTACGTTTCAATATTTATACGAAGAGCCCTGTACCGATACTTAATGCAAATTTTGCTTTCAGTCTCAATATAAGAAAGTGTGTATTATTGGTATAGGCCTTGCAAGCTAACCATTATGGCTTGTAAGGTTTCATCATTTAGTGATTTAATGTAATTAAACATTATATTTATTTAATGTTATAAAGGTATTTCTTTATCTATAAAGTGTAACTATATAATTCTTATAAACAACTTATGTAGGTAAAGCCCATCGAACACATTGGCCTTGCAAGGGAATTATAAAGAGTTATAATTATGATATCTCTATGCATCAAAGCCGTGTTCCTAAAAACGTTTTTAGTCATCATATTATCAAGACAGCACATTAATAATACATAAAGACTAGCATATGTAAGCTTCTATGCGTAGGATGCATGCAACTGATCTCATAAGTTCAAGTATAATAATACTTGAGGACATCATATGGGTGCTTTTATGGTAACAAACTCACTGAACATGACCTGCTAGAGAGTTTCATTTGGTATTTCACTTAAATGTCTATGAAAATACTCTCATGTGTTAGTAGTGTAAGTGATCCTTAGACTTGTGACACTAGATCATCTAGTATGAGGAGTGTATGCTTTGATTCCATTATAAATAGGTCTACAATAGATGGACGCTTATCGTAGAGTGCTTTCAAGTATGGTATGAATCATATGGTAGGTGAATGGGAGGTCCAGAGAGGATTAATCACCTTAAGTGATATAAGGGGATATATCTTACTTATACCTAGCTTGTGTTAAGTGAAAATACTTGGCCAAGGCAATATGTATTATGGAGTTAACACAGAGGTTGCATACAAATATGGAATAAGCTAAGAGTAAACATAGACCCATGCTCTTGCTAATTCAAAGATATATGATGAAAGATTATTTATTACCCTAAGATACTAAACATCAAAAGGCTTATCAAAGCCATATTGACACTCCTTACATGTTGGGTGGCCATGATGCATTGCTAGATGGCAATCTTGGTCTATAAATATAAAATATTCTTAATTAGGCTATTTTATATTTATTGCCAATATGATGAGGCCTAAAGGGTCAAACATATTAGGGTGATTAGTAGAAATTAAATTGAAATTGGGTTTATATGTTTATAAGATATTTTATAAATTTTTGTAATCTGATTACTTGTTACCCTAAGACTTTTAACATGTATTGATAGTAAGCATAAAATTTTTGCAAGTATCAATGCTTCATGCTTTTTGTCGATACACCTTGACCAAAACTCATGATTTTATCTATCACATAACTTTTTATCAATACAAGAACCTTTTGTATCGATACCATAGCAATTATGTTGATAAATAGCCTTTTGTATCAACACCAACAATGTTTTTCTTAAGATTTTATAACATGGAAGCCTTGTATTGAGACCTAAAGGCCATTTATTGATACCCATTTTACGCACTGTTGGCTCTTCGAACACCTTATCTCTACTAAGAATGATGGATAATTGACTTGTACTTTTCCAAATAGATCGAATGGTGCTCGAATAATAACCCTTGATGCCTTGGATGGTGGCTTGAACAAGATCAGGTGCCTAAAGATACTCTTTTTTGGGTGTTACTAAGTATCAAGAACAAGGTAAAGACTGAAGACACCATTTTGTCTAGGGTGTGCTTGATGCTCCTCGTGTTCCTACAATGAAAAGACTAAAATTAATATAGCAACAAGATAAAAAATAATTTTGGCAATGATTCAAATTTTTGTGAAAAAAATGTGAAATTTGAATTCTTAGATGAAAGACCTAGGCTACAATCCTCAGCTTAACGTACCTTAAATGCGATTTAAAAAGATAAAACACCAACAGGCTGAATCACAAAGAGCAATGTTAGACTTTGAAAAGTTTCTTGATAGGTTTTGGATAATAAACCTAAACAACGATCCTTAGCTTGACCTATCCCTAGGTTTGACTAAATAATGATAGAGTGCCAATATGCTAAATCATGGCTAGTTGGACTTTGAAAAGATTTCTTAACAAGTTTTGGATAAAATACCAAGGTTACGAATCCTAGGCTCAACCTACCCTCAGTTATGCTTAAAAATGATAGAATGCCAATGTGTCGAATCATGACCAAAAATATTGGACATTAAAAGGATTCCTTGATATAGGTTTTTCATAAAGATACTTGACATAAGTTCATGATAAAGGTTCTTGAAAGATTCTTGACAAAAGTTATCGACAAAGGTTCTTGATGAAGATGCCAATAAATCAGCTCATTACATTCTTCCAACATTGAACTTTTAAAAATATTTCTTGACAAAGGTTCTCGACATAAGTTCTTGACATAAGCTTTTGACAAGATGAAAACCGTTCAGCCCTACCTATTGATATCCTTAAGGATGATTTTCCTAACATGGGCTAGTTAGCAAGATTTGACCTATCGACGTTATTGGGCTTTTGATGATTGATGACATGTGCCAATTAGCCAAAACTAGCCTATCAGTATCATTAGGCTTAGTTATCTTGACACGATAGTTTGGAGAAATATGGTTTTTACCTAAGTGACCTTCTAATTTGCCATTTTTTGATGACAAAGATTCTTTCCAGGAAATTTTTTGAGGTTCGACAGATTTTGCTTGATGTGATGCTAACAGAATGGTGTTATGTAATAATAATATGAATGTCTGATGTGATGATAGAGTGCAACTTTCTTGATGATATGACTACGTGATTATGACATAAAGCCTAATATAAGAATGGACATTGCAAGTTATTTCTTCAATTAAAAGCTCTAACAACTATTTCCCAAATGCCACAGTTTAAAGTGCTAACTTCAGACTTGATGGACTTTGACATCATGACTCTTTTTGATTGATTTGATGTTTAGATGATCATGTTCTTCACTTGGGGTACTTATGGTTTTTCTCTGACAATGTGAGAATTTGGGTGATCATGTTTTTTGACTTGAGATGTCTGATGACTTTTTTTAACAATTTGAGGATTTATGTTTCTTGACATAAGATATGTGATGATTTTTTTGACAAGTTTGGTTGCTTTTATTGATAGATTAAGCACTAGGTGATTGTTATTTATGTGTCTTGACTAGTTTGGTTAGTGTTTAAGTCTTGATAGGATTTTGACTAAGGAGTATGAGCCTTACTTGGGTTGGTTTTGATAATTTTTCATGATTGATGATATTGAGATGCTGGGAACAATTTGGCCAATCACGACTAGTATGTGTCGAATGTAAGGGTTTTATGATCTTGACAATCAAGGCGTAAATAGAGTTCCAATGCACTTGTCATCTTTTTTATACAATATCAAGAAATCTCGATGTGAATTTTATTCGATTGTCAAGTATTATCAATTAAATGACAAACACAATGCAAAATGTAAGTATGAATGTAAAAGGGTTAAAAAATGGATTAGTATTTTATTCATGACAAAAATATAATACAATTCAGTTTACATTTGACAAAAAATTATTATGATAATAAGGTGATCTTTCGGGTGATTGATGCCTCTAACAATTGTGACATGAATGTTTCTTTAATGCTTCTTGAGGTATTTCCTAAATGATTGGCATATCTAATGCAAGTCGATCTTTTGAAGACATCTAAGATTACCCTATGCTATTTTGCATTTGCCTCTGACTTAGATGTTTCTTCCTTTCTCTCTAGACTTGGGATAGGTATGGCTTAGTGAAGGTTTTTTCTAATTAGGTTTTGACTTTGTTTGACTAGGGCTTTGACTCAATTTAATCGAGGCAAGGTTGAGTCTAATTAATATGGCTAGGATGGGTTAGATTTGACTGAGATTTTTCTAACATGTACTTTGATAGTATCTGATTTGGTTCGAATAGGGTTTGGGTATGACCAAGTTTAGTTTTTTTGAGCCACTTTTACAAGTTTTTGACTTAAGTTAGGTTGGCCACCTGAATGCCTTTTTTAGGTTTCATTTGGAACTCTATCCACTTTTTTTGGTTATTTTTTTGTTTTTCTCTTTTGTTTAACATTGTTCTATTTTTTAAAAGGATGCCCTTTTGGGTTTTCATCCTTCAAGCATATAATTTTTGACAAAGTTTGAAATAACCGTGTAGACACCCCAGTTTGTCCTCGTTATCATCCAAACATTGCAAGTCATCATCTTGGGCATCTTGGAGTTATACAGATGAGCACATGTCAATTTCCCATTATTTTCTACTAAGGTAAAGAAATTTAAAGAGCCTAGGGTATGTGTGAGTCACGTTAGTGTGTAAGTATTGACACCAAGCTTTCACATCACTAGAAATTCAAATTTTCAAATATAAAATCGATACAAGAGGGTTTGGTATTGATATGTAAGGTGTGGTATCGATACTTAGCATGTTTGTATTGATATAGCCCTTAGCAGTAGCTAAAATCATGATTTTGGCCAAATGTATTGATACAAACCTTTATCGTATCAATGCAGGCATTCAAGTCTCAAGACTAGAAACATTTTTGCTCTTGATATTGATACATACTTCATTGTATCGATACTCATGGGTAAAAGTTACCTTGTATATCAACACAAAATGTTTTGTATTGATGCACTTAGGCATTTTTGCCCAGTTAAAGCCAGCTTTCGGCCATTGCACCATTGATCTAAAAATCCAACTCAAACATGTTTTTGCACCAAAAATCATCAAAATTCATGCCAGCCCTCAACTTTAGACTTATGATTAGGTTTTAAAAAAATTTGAG
The DNA here is from genome assembly GCA_038381835.1 of Adansonia madagascariensis. Classification (NCBI taxonomy): domain Eukaryota; kingdom Viridiplantae; phylum Streptophyta; class Magnoliopsida; order Malvales; family Malvaceae; genus Adansonia; species Adansonia madagascariensis. Next base: position 51,231 of record JBBYHL010430064.1, read on the forward strand.
GCCTAAAAATGCTCAAAATAGGACATGTTCATAAAAATTGGTTTGTTAAAGGGCATAGTTGGCTTTTTTTAGTTATAGACTGTTATATCCCCTTTGCTCCACTGCCTTACTACTGGCAACCAATGAAATTTTATCTAGCTCAGAATAGTATACAAGGCTGCCATAAGGTACATAGGGAAAGACCAAAAATGCCTTTACTTTGGCTCTAAAATGCATTGGTTGAACCTTGGACTACAGACGAACCAATTTTGGCTCAGCAAAAGGGAGGCTCTCTACATATACACACATTATTACATTGAAAACACTCCCATATTCCCATAGTTTTCCTTTTTTTCCCTCAGAAAAGCCTTAAAAAATGTTTCCCTTCCTTTCTTTCACACTTAACAACTTTCTCCCATCTAGACCATAACCAAAAGCTCTTTTTTTTCCACCATTTTCTTGCTAACCAATAGCAAAGAGAGGGGAAAACTATGCTTAGAGTTGCGACTCTAAATAAAGGTAAAAGTTTAAAGCTTTTTGGTATATTTTCTCTACCTCACTCCATTTATTTTCTATTTTTAGGGTTTGCATAGCCATTCTTGTCCCTATAAGCATTTTAGGACTGTCATGCATTATTATGGCCTAGAATCTTAGTTTTTTTATGATATTTTAATGTTTTAATATTGCTTGGATGACTAAATGTGCCATGTTTTACTTTCACCATAAAAAATAGCCCCTGTTCATGCATCTTTGTCATGTTTTATCCATTTTCACATATTCAACACTTGCTTAAATCTTCACTCTAACATGTTTTAAGCATATTCATGCATTTTCTTACATCTTAATAGGTTTCATGAAACAAAAATGTCATCTTGAAAATTCCAGCATGTTTTTTTTTTATTGAACATGATCATACCATCATTTATGGCTTGATTCTAAATGTTATTTATAAGGCTAACATTCTAATGCATCTTATTTGTCATCATCTTACATTTTTGCCATATTTTCCATTGTCAAAATATCATCTTTGTTTATTTGAATGTGTTGTCCACATTCACTGTTATGATGCTGCATCTCATTCATAACCTTTTTATCAAAAAGCTTGTCACAAAAATCTGATTTTCAAAACCCCAAGTTTATGTTACCTCCAATAGATGGAGACTAACATGGATTTAATGTTTCACTAAATTAGTCCTCCAATATTGGGGACAAATCAAACTTTTTAGATCAAGATTCATGGTTGAATAAAAATTTTGTTTCCATAGAAATATGACCTTTTTTATTTGATAAGAACATTAAGCCTTGATCTTAAGTCTAATACCTTTATTTATGGCATGGTCCATGGGTTGTTCCATCATCCTAAACTACTTCAGGATTGTGGAATAAGCTCGTGATGCACATGTCACCCATTTCTTTGTGTCACAGATGTTTGGACATCTTTGGATCAAGTTTAGTCCTAAAGAAACCCCAAAATATTGAAAACTCCCTTGTTTTGCTCTAGTAGCACCGTGCCCATAATAAGAAAAAAATCATTTTAAGCATTTTTCTTAAAAGAACATTGAATTACCTTTCTAACGATGTCCTGTTTGTACCAGACTAATCAAAATGAGAAAGTTGTAATTTTTTAAACTTTTGCTATCTTAAACTCTTAAAACCAATGAGCTACAGTCTATTTTGACCATTGTGGCCCACTAAATTTTTTTGAATTTTCTAAACATTTTACATATAAAGTTTTTAACATTTCTTTTCTAAATAGGTATCAATTGTGATTTAATGATACAGAATGAGTCCGGGACTATTTTCCAAATTCCAATACACCTTTTCCCCTACATATGCTACTAGTGTTAAAACAAAACTAAATTTGAAAATTAATTCCACCTAGAAAGTGATTTATTAGGATTTTAGGAATATATTTATATTAAACCTTATCGAGTTACCATTCCAATAACATCTCACTAGGCTTCTAACACCTCCGAATTTGCTCTCCCCTTTTTTTATCATTAGTCAAAATTAATCAAAGTTTCTAAATTTCCACTTTGAGAGATTTGAATATCTCTAAGTTTTCCTAAGCTATCTTTATTGAGACCTTTAAACATCTCGAATTGTATCCAATTGACTCCCCATGGAGTTATGTAATATAACATAAGCCCTTTAGACTCAGATCAAGGCTAAAACAAGAAGATGATTTTATTTAAATTCTTAATTTCTATTTTTAAAATACCTTTTCACCCAAAACATTCTTTTTCTCTATAAATATTAAAATTTTCACTTTTAGAGATACACCAACCCCACTGTCCAAAGGGATATTCCAACCTCACTTTTTCTTTAAAACTTAAATTTTCTCTTTCTTGAATCTTTTCGGGAATTCTAATCAAAACCTTTTTAAACATAAAATTTTCACTTTTAAGCATATTCCAACTCCACTTTTCGAAGGGATACTCTAACCTCACTTTTCACCTAAAATCTAAATTCTCTCTCCCAAAACTTTTTAAGTCTTTTAATCAAAAGCTTTTTTTGAAAACTTCAAAAATCTTCACCATTGGGGACAGTCTAAACTTACCTTCCAAGGAAATACTCTAACCTTGCTTTTTAAAGTTCACTTGAAATCTAAATTCTCTCCTGGACATCTTTGGCTTTACTAATCAAAACCTTTTTTTATCCCTTAAGTTACCATTAAATCCAAACATGTCTCAAATTTTTATTCCAGTTGTTCCTCAATAATCGAAAATAATCATGAGATACATTCTGATCATCCCTTCTATTTTATATTTTTGTATGTTTACTTTTATACAATGTTATCATTTTCTTTTTCGTCTTACTACCATTTCCTCCTTTATAATGACCATTGCTTTCTAATTTAAAAAAACTTGTTTTCAAAAATTACTAGGCAATATTCAACGTCAATATCTCTACAGTGCCTGACATTCAATATTCGAATTTTTAAAATTTAAATAAAATTATTTTTATAAAAAATTCCTGTGTTCCCCATAGCTCTAAGGTGCATAGTTAATTTAAATTTTTTTTCAAAACTCGAATCGATAATGTTCACAAAAATTCATATTAAGGGGATTATTTTGAAATAATGATAAAGTGGAACCGATAAACTCAACCATAGCGAGATACGGTTAGCAAGTATTAATTTCGGGTATCATGAAAATGCTAATCCTTCCCATGTATAACCAACTCTCGAACCCAATCAACGAATCTCTAGACTTTGCAAGCCTTGAAATTGATTTTTTGAGTTTCCTAACTTGGAATATTGTTTGCTATAGGCATCCGATCTTGTCTAGCCCAAAATGATCAGTGGCAACTCTAAATTTATGGCTACTTCATGGTAGTCTTTCGAGAATAGTTGGATAATTGATTGGGTCGATGGTCTTTCTTTCATTCATATTACTATGCCCAATTTAGATCTCGATCAAGGGATGACTCGAAGGCTCCAACCAAGATGCCCACACCATATATCTTTTAAGTCATGCATGCTTCCTTTAGATTACATAAAAAAGGTATATAATGATAGATCGAATTATGCAAGATGTTGCTATCCATTTCTATAAGGATCAAGGCCTTATAGAGAAAGCCTATTTCATGACATAAGGTCTTTCCCAATTAGGGGTCCACTTGCCTCTAGAGTTTTTGTGGATTGGAAAGATTTTCTTGAGTACTAGTTCACCTTCATGAAACTAGCAAGGGCAAACCTTGTTGTTATTGGCCCTGATCATGCACTTTTGATATCTTTGCCCGTGACAGATGGCTTTTATCTGTTTTTCTTCAATGATGTTTGGTTGATCATATTTGTTCCTGATCTATTCAGCTTTTTTGAGTTTAACCTCTATCAAAACTCTTAGAGAGGGGATCTTGACTTTGATAGGTAAGATGGCTTCTATCTTGTAGACAAAGGAGAATCGGGTAGCACTTGTGGAAGTCTAAACTAAAGTTTGATACATGTGGACTGCAAAGGGTAGCTTCTCATGCCAATCCTTATAAGTCTCAACCATTTTTTAACTATTCTCTTGATGTTCTTGTTGGCTACTTTGACTACCCTATTCATTTTTGGACGGTTTGGCACCAAATTATGGTGTTGAATCTTAAATTTAGAGCAACTGCTTATGCCATGTTGTTTCTCAAGCTGTGAGTATTGTCTAAGATCATTTGTTTATCAATAGATAAGTTCTCGCTCCATGAACTTGCATATAATTGATTTACACCCATTTCATTTAGTAGTCGATTACTACTAAGATGAATTGATGTCTATTGGAAGCCTTTGGGGTAATTGTTCAATCATATCCATGCCTTACATAGGAAGGGCCACGGGGCTATCATGACATGAAATGGTAAGGGTAGGACATTAATCTTGTCCATATAGATTTGATATTTATGACATTTCCAGGCATAGTCAATATAGTCTTTTTCAAAAGTTAAACTGTAATAGCCAATTCATGACTTGTTTAGTCATATAGTGATGTGATCCAGGCAATGTAAGACAACATGGATAATGTTTCAAAAGATTTTTAAGTGTCGAGTGGACCTCTTACATAAGCTTAGGCTAAACAACTATAAAAAGATATGTAAGGACTAATCAAGAAGCTATTCATACAAGAAGCTAAAGATGGAGATAGAGTGGACTTGGAATTTAAGGAGGAAGTGGGCTGCAATCAACCATGCTTAGTTAACTTACTTCAGGCTTGTGAGTAAGTTATTTAGTGATTGGGCCAAATGTTTATATTTAGGCTTATCTTTTGTTTACTTATGGGCCAGACCCTTTTTAATAAGTGCCACATGCCTATCACATGTTATTTTAATTGTTTTAAGTATCTATACTAAGGCCCATGCCTTGGGACACTAGTTATTAGGCTTAGGGCTTTGTTTTGACATTTTAATAGGCCATCTGAAGGCCTGTACGAATTTCACTAGTTAGGATGCCTTAGGGATTTATCTTTTGGCTATAAATAGTCTATTGCAATTGTAAGAGTAGTTTTTTAGTTTTTCTTGGGGATAATTAATACAAGTAGTCTTCTTGGTAAGGCAAATTTCTTTGAGTTCTTCTTTAGACTCCATCAAAACTTATCAAGGCTAGTTTAATCTTGTGGTGTTTAACTTTTGATATTCTTGGTTTACAATTGATGCTAAAGCATTGGGTCAAGTTTTTAATTCCTTTGGTATTCTTGGTTCGTGTTTTGTATTTAAATTATCGGGTTAAGAATCCTTGGTGTAGCAATTCCTAATCATCCAGCATCTAGGAGCAATCTTGAGGAGACAAAAGAACTCCAAAGGCAAGTTATAGAACCATTGGCAAAAGGGCATGTGAAGGAAAGCGTTAGTCTGTGTGTTGTGCTTATGTTATTGGTTCCAAAGAAAGACGAAACTTGAAGGATGTGTGTGGATTGTAAGGTTGTCAATAAAATCACCGTAAAGTATCATGAATTTATTCCTAGATTAGATGATATGTTAATGAGTTGTATGATTTTTGCATATTTTTTAAAATTAATTTAAAAAGTCGATACCATCAGATTAGAATGAAACCAAGTGGTGAGTGGAAAATAGCCTTTAAGACTAAACATGGGTTATATGAGTGGTTAGTTATGCCATTTGGTCTTACTAATGCACCTAGTACATTCATGAGATTGATGAATCATATTTTGCGTGCATTCATTGGTAGGTTTGTTGTGGCATATTTTAATGACATTTTAGGGAACAACAAGAGTTTAGATGAACATATGAATCATTTGAAATGTGTGCTAGATGTTCTTAGGAAGGAAAAGTTGTATACTAATATGAAAAAAATAGTCTTTTTGCATGAAAAAAGTTATTTTTCTCAGATTTATTATGAGTGCAAAAGGCATTGAAGTTGATCCAAAGAAGATAAAGGCAATTAAAAAGTGGCCGCCACCCAAATTTGTGATTAAGGTAAAAAGTTTCCATGGGTTGGCTAGCTTCTATCAACTTTTTGTGAGAGACTTTAGCACTATTGCCTCACCCTTAACTTAAGTGATTAAGAAGTATGTGAACTTTAAATGGGGAGATGAACAAGAAAGAGCCTTTACTTTGTTGAAAGATAAATTATGTTATGCTCCTTCATTACAATTACCTACTTTCAATAAAACTTTTGAGATTGAATGTTATGCTTCAGGGATAGGTATTGGTGTTGTCTTAATGCAAGAAAAACATCCCATAGCATTTTTCAGTGAAAAACTCAGCAAAGCCACTTTGAACTACTCAATATATGACAAGGAGTTGTATGCATTGGTTAGGGCTCTAGAGACGTGGTAGTATTAGCTTTGGTCTAAAGAATTTGTCATTCCCTCTGATCATGAATCCTTGAAGCACTAAAAGGGTTAAGGTAAACTGAATCATCATCAAAATTCATTGAAACATTTCTTTACGTCATTCAGTATAAATAAGGGAAGGATAATATTGTAGCCGATGCTTTGTCATGTAGGTATCCTTAATATCTACACTTAGTGCAAAGTTATTGGGATTTAAGCATATCAAAAATTGTATGTAAAGGATCATGATTTTGCAAATGTGCATAAGACATGTGAAAATTCTACTTTTGGTAAATTTATCTATGGACTTTATTTTAGGGTTGCCTAGAACCAAAAGGGGAATGGATTCAGTATTTATGGTTGTTGATAGGTTTTCTAAGATGGCTCATTTCATTCCTTGCCACAAAACTAATGACGCCACAATCATAGCTAATTTATTTTTTCGAGACATTATTTGTTTGCATGGGATTCCTAAGACAATTGTGAGCGATAGGGATGTTAAATTCCTTCATCATTTTTAGATAATGTTATAAGGAAAATTAGGAACTAAGTTATTGTTTTCCACCATTCATCATCCCCAAACTAATAGGTAAGCTAAAGTAGTAAATCAAACCTTAAGAACTTTGCTACAACCTATTATTCAAAGGAATTTGAAAATTTAGGAAGATTGTATTCCTGTTATGGAGTTTGCTTATAATCGCTTTGTGCATTCTTTAACTGGTTATTCTCCTTTTAAGATTGTTTATGGTTTTAACCTTTTTAACTCCATTGGATTTGATGCCTTTATTGGTGAATGAGATAGCTAGCTTAGATGAAAAGAAGAAGGCTGAGTTGGTGAAATAGATCCATGAACAAGCCTGACAACATATTGAGAAAAAGAATGAAAAGAGCGCTACCCAAGCTAATAATTGAAGTCAACTTGTCACCTTTGAACCTAGATATTGGATATAGGTTCACATGAAGAAAGATAGGTTTCTAACGCAAAGGAAAACCAAGCTGCAACCATGTGGAGATGGACCTTTCCAAGTCTTGAAAATATTAATGACAATGCTTATAAATTAGATCTGCCAGGTAAGTATTAAGTGAGTTCCACATTTAATGTTTTTGATCCTTCTCCTTTTGATGTAGGTGCTGATTTGAAGATGAATCCTTTTAAGGAACAAAGGAATGATGTAATCTAGCTAATGCAAGACAACGTGGATAATGTTCTAAAGGACTTCCAAGTATTGAGTGGACCTCCTGCAGGAGCTCAAGCTAAAGAACTACAAAAAGATATGCAAAGACACCCAAATTTGTGATTGAAGTAAGAAGTTTCCATGGGTTAGCCAGCTTCAATCGACATTTTGTGAGGGACTTTAGCACCATTGCTTCACCCTTAACTTAAGTGATTAAGAAGTGTGCAAACTTTAAATGGGGAAATGAACAAGAAAGAGCCTTTACTTTGTTGAAAGATAAATTATGTTATGCTCCTTCATTATAGTTGCCTACTTTCAATAAAACTTTTGAGATTGAATGTGATGCTTCAAGGATAGGTATTGATGTTGTCTTAATGCAAGAAAAATGTCCTATAGCATTTTTTAGTGAGAAACTCAATGGAGCCACTTTGAACTACTCAATATATGATAAGGAGTTGTATGCATTGGTTAGGGCTCTAGAGATGTGGCAGAATTAGCTTTAGCCTAAAGAATTTGTCATTCACTCTGATCATGAATCCTTGAAGCACATAAAGGGTTAAGGTAAACTGAATCGTCATCATACCAAGTGAGAAAGTTTATTAAGACATTTTCTTACATTATTCAGTACAAATAAGGGAAGGACAATGTTGTAGCTGATGCTTTATCATGTAGGTATCCTTAATATCTACATTTAGTGCAAAGTTATTGGGATTTGAGTATATCAAAGAATTGTATATAAAGGATCATGATTTTGCAAAATGTGCATGAGACATGTGAAAATTCTACTTTTGGTAAATTTATCTATGGGCTTCATTTTAGGGTTGCCAAGAACCAAAAGGGGAATGGATTCAGTATTTATGGTTGTTGATAGGTTTTCTAAGATGGCTCATTTCATTCCTTGCCACAAAACTGATGACGCCACAATCATAGCTGATTTATTTTTTTGAGACATTATTCGTTTGCATGGGATTCCTAAGACAATTGTGAGTGATAGGGATGTTAAATTCCTTCATCAGTTTTAGATAATGTTATAAGGAAAATTAGGAGCTAAGTTATTGTTTTCCACTATTTGTCATCCCCAAACTGATAGGCAAGCTGAAGTAGTAAATCAAACCTTAGGAACTTTGCTAAATCCTGTTATTCAAAGGAATTTGACAATTTAGAAAGATTGCATTCCTGTTGTCAAGTTTGCTTATAATCGCTCTATGCATTCTTTAACTGGTTGTTCTCCTTTTGAGATTGTTTATGGTTTTAACCTTTTTAACTCAATTGGATTTGATACCTTTATTGGTGAATGAGATAGCTAGCTTAAACGAAAAGAAGAAGGCTGAGTTGGTGAAATAGATCCATGAACAAGCATGACAACACATTGAGAAAAAGAATGAAAAGAGCGCTGCCCAAGCTAATAAGGGACGTCGACTTGTCACCTTTAAACCCAGAGATTAGGTATAGGTTCACATGAGGAAAGATAAGTTTGTAAAACAAAGGAAAACTAAGCTGCAACCATGTGGAGATGGACCTTTCGAAGTCTTGAAAAGATTAATGACAATGCTTATAAATTAGATCTACCAAGTAAGTATTAAGTGAGTTCCATATTTAACATTTCTGATCTTTCTCCTTTTGATGTAGGTGCTGATTTGAAGACGAATCCTTTTAAGGAATAGAGGAATGATGTGATCCAACCAATGCAAGACAACGTGGATGATGTTCCAAAGGACTTCCAAGTGTTGAGTGGACCTCTTATAGGAGCTCAAGCTAAACAACTACAAAAAGATGTGCAAGGACACCCAAATTTGTGACTGAAGTAAAAAGTTTCCATGGGTTGGCTAGCTTCTATCGACATTTTGTGAGGGACTTTAGCACCATTGCTTCACCATTAACTTAAGTGATTAAGAAGTATGTGAACTTTAAATAGGGAGATGAATAAGAAAGAGCCTTTACTTTGTTAAAAGATAAATTGTGTTATGCTCTTTCATTACAGTTGCCTACTTTTAATAAAACTTTTGAGATTGAATGTGATGCTCCGGGGATAGGTATTGGTGTTCTCTTAATGCAAGAAAAACATCCCATAGCATTTTTCAGTAAGAAACTCCACAGAGCCACTTTGAAGTACTCAATATATGACAAGGAGTTGTATACATTGGTTAAGGCTCTAAAGACGTGGTAGCATTACCTTTGGCCTAAAGAATTTGTCATTCACTCTAATCATGAATCCTTGAAGCACCTAAAGGGTCAAGGTAAATTAAATCTTCGTCTTACCAAGTGGGACAGTTCATTGAGACATTTTCTTTCATCGTTCAGTACAAATAAGGGAAAGACAATGTTGTAGCTGATGCTTTGCCATGTAGGTATCCTTAATATCTACACTTAGTGCAAAGTTATTGGGATTTGAGTATGTCAAAGAATTGTATGTAAAGGATCATGATTTTGCAAATGTGCATGAAACATGTGAAAATTCTACTTTTGGTAAATTTATCTATGGACTTCATTTTAGGGTTGCCTAGAACCAAAAGGGGAATGCATTCAGTATTTATGGTTGTTGGTAGGTTTTCTAAGATAGCTCATTTCATTCCTTGCCACAAAAATGATGTCGCCATAATTATAGCTGATTTATTCTTTTTGAGACATTATTCGTTTGCATGGGATTCCTAACATAATTGTGAGTGATAGGGATGTTAAATTCCATCATCATTTTTAGATAATGTTGTAAGGAAAATTAAGAACTAAGTTATTGTTTTCCACCATTTGTCATCCCCAAACTGATAGGTATGCTAAAGTAGTAAATAAAACCTTAGGAACTTTACTACAACCTATTATTCAAAGGAATTTGGAAATTTAGGAAGATTGTATTCCTGTTGTCGAGTTTGCTTATAATTGCTCTGTGCATTCTTTAACTGGTTATTCTCCTTTTGAGATTGTTTATGGTTTTAACCTTTTTAACTTAATTGGATTTGATGCATTTATTGGTGAATGAGATAGTTAGCTTAGACAAAAAGAAGAAGGCTGAGTTGGTGAAATAGATCCATGAACAAGCATGACAACACATTGAGAAAAAGAATGAAAAGAGCATTGCCCAAGCTAATAAGGGATGTCGACTTGTCACCTTTGAACCTAGAGATTAGGTATAGGTTCACATGAGGAAAGATAGGTTTCCAACACAAAGGAAAACCAAGTTGCAACTATGTGGAGATGGACCTTTCCAAGTCATGAAAAGATTAATGACAATGCTTATAAATTAGATCTACCAAGTAAATATTAAGTGAGTTCCATGTTTAATGTTTATAATCTTTCTCCTTTTGATATAGGTGCTGATTTGATGATGAATCTTTTTAAGGAACAGAGGAATGATGTGATCCAGCCAATGCAAGACAACGTGGATGATGTTCCAAAGGACTTCCAAGTGTTGAGTGGACCTCTTATAGGAGCTCAGGCTAAACAACTACAAAAAGATATGCAAGGACTAATCAAGAAGCAATTTATACAAGAAGCTAAAGATGGAAATGGAATAGACTTGGAATTCAAGGAGGAAGTAGGCTTCAATCAACCATGCTTAGTTAACTTGGTTCAGCCTTATAAGCAAGTTATTTAGCCAATCCAAGACAATGTGGATGATGTTCCAAAGGACTTTCAAGTGTGAGTGGACCTCTTACAGGAGCTCAAGCTCAACAACTACAAAAAGGTTGGTTAATTGGTCATATTTTATTCATGAAATGGGTTGGATTGGTATTAGTCTGGATACAACAAAATAATTTTTATTAGGTCTAATGTACTTAGTCAATCTAATAAGTATCTTGTGTTAGAATTTAGAAATTCTATGGCTCGAATCTTTAGTATTCTCTTATTTATTACCTGTATTTACTATTTAGGCAAAATACCTTCACCCATTCTGACTAAGAAACTAAAAAGAATTTTAATTTCAAAAACGAAAGAAGTAGGGGAAAGTGAGGAAGAAAGAAACAAAAAAATAGAAACTATTTTCGAAGAAGGGAGGACTGATCAAGAAGCTATTTATACAACAAGTGAAAGATGGAAATAGAATGGACTTGGAATTAAAGGAGGAATTGGGCTTCAATCAACCATGCTTAGTTAACTTGTTTCAGCCTTATGAGCAAGTTATTTAGTGATTGGGCCAAATGTTTATATTTAGGCTTATCTTTTGTTTACTTATGGGCTAGACCCTTTTTAATAAGTGGCATATGACTGTCACATGTTATTTTAATTGTTTTAAGTATCTATATCAAGGGCCCATGCTTTGGGACACTAGTTATTATGCTTGGGGCTTTGTTTTGACATTTTAATTGGCCATCTAAAAGCCTATACGAGTTTCACTAGTTAGGATGCCTTAAGA